>JAOTAY010020512.1:0-12362 GCA_025629805.1 Erythroxylum baracoense
CAATGGTTAGAAACTCTTAGAGTATTGGCTCCATCTCCACTTTCATCTCACAGTGGCAACACTTGCATTGCTGATATGTTGCAGAGCATTCCTCTGTTTAATACTATCCTGCGTCTCTAAATGTGGCTATTCCTTTGGAAGCCAAGCAAGTGGGTTGAGATCAACCATTCCAATCGCCACTTTCTTCGCTTGCAGTGAGGATATAAAAACCAAATAGAAGACAATCGATCCAACCAATTTAGACATCTCCATTGTTATGATTTCAGTGTTAATGTTGTCTTTCGATCGAAATAACATCTAATGTTCAACAGTTTCCTTAATATAAACAAGTGCTCTTCCAATACTAGGATTTCATACAACTGGCATTACCTTTACACATGATAACCTAGATCATGTATTTCGATTAAGTTAGCGCTCTGCACTTGTTCACGTAAAAGCTGTCATCTTTAACCTACCATCATCTACATTGACTCCATAATTGACCTAACCAATCGACCACATTTTCTGAACTAGTTCAGTTCTTGAATTGAACATATTTTCCAACGATTAGCAAAACCCAGAAACGGAGTCAACTTTAAGCACCAGCTTATATTGGCAATTCCGTGGTGAAAAAAGATTGGAAATGAGAAACTCAATTAGTGCGATGTCTAACCCGGGGTTCGAACGGGGGACCCCCAGTGTGTGAGACTAGCCTGATAACCAACTACATCACCCCCTCCCAGACGCTTGCTCTGATGGTGTACAAAACTTTCTTGATGTCGTTTCTAGCAATGCATTGATTATCCTGCAACAAGAAAAGTTCTTCAATTCCCTGTAGCTGTAAAATTGTAGTCATAGGGTTGTTCGACGGTAACACTACGACGCTCAAGTCAGATTCAGATCTGTGGAAGGTTTAGAAGACGACGTGGTTGATGAGCTTTCGCAATCCTCCATGAGGTAGCCCAGAGATTGAAACGTATTGTTGAACCCGTCATGCTCATTTACGTTTTCGACAGCAATTTCACTGGGGACTTCCCGATTCCAGAGATTGGAACGGAGCAACTTTCCTGCTTCCGCTTGCTTCCTGAGTGTAATGCGAAGGAAATTGTAAATATTTTTGTTTAAATTATCTTGGCAACCAAACAAACCTTCCCTTCCTTACCGTTTTCGCGTGCGTGCTGTCTCTGTGTGTACAAACCAAGTTTGCCACATTACGACATCGTTTTCTAGGATCACCCACGTTTCCTATCTCAGTAAATCTGAACCGCTTAATTTACAAAGAAACGGGGAGAAGATCGAATGAGAAACAAGACTTGATATTTGATAATACAAATTTGGCAAAAGTAACGAATTATTGATTAACGTTCTTCTAAAAAAATAAAAATAGAATTACGTTATTAATATTTTTAAAATAATATTGGTTTTATTCTAAATTTTAACAAAATTAACAATATAATATATGAGTCATTAATTTAACTTATATGATGTTATTACTAAAGATAATATCGGATCGAATCGTGCTCAGTTTCCTCTAGTCAGATCTCGATCTAAAATTTTTTGTAAAGATCTAAGTTTAGCTTGAGGTTTGAACGAGTTTAAAGTTTGTCGTTTGTATTCGAACTGTAATGTACAACACGAGTATTAGTTACCTTTTTAAGATCAAACGCGAAAGTGAATAAACGGAGAAAACTTGGAAATTCTTGACTTGCTTTCCATATCTTTTAACAAGCATTTTTACACCGAAACCTTCAAACTTTCTAGTCGATTTGTACGACAATTGCTTAATCGAATATCGTTAATGTCTTTCTGCATCTTTCTTAAAATGTTAGAAAATCTGAACATTTACGATTTTACTTAAATAGATAATAATAGGAGATCTTAACAATTATGTATAATAACTGTATTGAACTTTTTCATTACAGGGCTAATACATGTCTAGCCCATATTAATTATGGCCTATTTTTTTTATTAGACTTCAGCTCATTTAATCAAATCTTTTATTGGACTCTTTTATTATCTTCTATTTACTAATCTATAAAATAGTTAAAATTGTAAATAATTATTGTACAAATTCGGAAGATTACTAAGGTTTGATTTGGGAGAGTGGTGACGGTTGATAACTTGCTGAAATGATAAGTACTTATTTTCAATAAGTACTTATGTGTTTGAGATTACTGTTTTGGTAACTGCTGAAACGTAAAAATAGAGGTTTGGCAAGTGCAGTTGCGGTTCTGAAAAGAGATAAAATGACTAAAAAGTTCATTAATTTAATAAACAATTAATTGTTGTATAAATAATTTAAAAATATATTATTAGTCATATAAAATTAAAATTATAAATAATAAAATATTAAATTAAAATAAGAAAATATAAATAAAATAAATTTAGTAAATAAATATTTCAAAAAAATACATTATTAGTCATATAAATTCAAATTATAAATATTAAATTATTAAATTCAAAGAAGAAAATATAAATAGAATAAATTTAGTAAATAAAATATTTTACCTTACTTAAATACTATCGGCAAAAACTTCCTTCTATTAATTAAGGGAATAATGGAAAATATTAAAATATCATGAGGTTATTATTGGAAGGTAAAATTTTCACCGCATAAGCAGTTTCCTACCGCAACCATCTTTCTGCTTATCTATTTCTGCGGTGACACCGCAGTTTTCTCCAACCTGCGGTTGTCAGCTACAAATCTAAACGTGTGACTACGTTTGGAAACTGCGGTGGATATGTACTTATCCCCACTACACCGCAGATCCAAACACAGCCTAAGGCTTCTACTCCTAAAGAAGAAACACATGATAGCCTCTTCATTCAAGATATTGTCCTTAACAATTTAGAGAGAAAGTTTTTGGCTTATAGCAAAGTTACCAAAAGAGACAACTAAGGTCTCCTAACTCTAACGTAAAGTGTTCAAAAAAGATCAATACTTGTTCTTCATCATCCAAGTCAAATCTTATAATGACAAGTTAATTCAATAATTCCTAGAAATTGTTTTGGTGCTGAAAAACACTCAGTTGAGATTGACAAACTTTTAATCATGAAAGCTTTATTTTGGGTACTCTTACATTAGTAAAAGTTCTCCTTTTTTTTCATATATCATAGTCTTCAGTCTCTTTTGTAATGTGATGAATAACACCTAAATGATGCCGAGAGCTTTTCAACCCATCTTTTCCATTAATTCTAATCACCTCCTTTAAGCTTCACTCCTTTTGGCTTAATTGTCCCGTAAAAGTCCTTTCAATAAAGATCCTTTATTATACTCTCTTGTATGTCATGATTAGTAGTTGTTAATTTTATCATACTACCATCAAATTTTTCATTCATCCTCACTTCCAATAAAAAGTGACCAAAAGTACTTGACTCTAATACTAATTATAAAAATACTCGACTCCAATACCAATTACAAGAAGAAGAAAAATGAACTATGCAAATAATAGTAATAACAATAAAAGAAAAAAAACTCAAATATTTAATGTAAATCAAATCCATAACCTTCTACTCTACTAAAATAAACTAAAAAACTGTTAAGAAATTTCTTTCTTAAATTACAAACAATTATGAGATTGTAACACTCTTCTCACATTCTTTTTATTGTTTTAAATGATATTATCTTGCATAATGCATGCATATAAATAAAAAAATTCTCCTTTAGATAAAGAAAAAAAATTAATGCCATCGGCGGCATGTTAAGTTTCCTAATTTAACTACTCCAACTTGCAGAAAACAACATTTACTTAGTAAATAGTCAAGATAGTACTTATCAAATAGTCAGGATATTACTTGTCAAAGTGTATGCTTCAAATATCTTTGACCTCATTCGCGGAAAATTTTGTTCCCAAGAATATCCACATTATTACTACTATTTTTAAAATTTTATTTTTATTTTTTAAAATTTTATTCATTTATTCATTCTTATTTCTTATAAATAAGGTCTTTATCTATTATTATATCTCGACTAAAAATCTTTGCAGATAAAATGACAATTTTTGACCCATGGGCTTAAATTTAATTGTTTTTAATGGACCGATTCATGGGTCAGGTTCAGGCCTAAACAAACTCAAAGTCTAATTACTCTAAACAAAATAACATCGTTTTATTTAAAAAAGTTGAGTTTTGGATAAATTTAGGTCTAAGTAACCCATACCTCAATTTAATTAAAAAATAAATTATTCTATATTTTAAATTTTAAAAAATTATTTTAAAAAATTTAACAGAAGTTGGCCCATAGCCAACCCATTGCCATCCTTACTTGCAGACGAACCTGCAAAAGCTTGTAAAATCGAAAAAGATGGCCGACTTGGGGAATTCTGTACTCTTCGCTAGCCGCAACAGCGGGCTAAGTTAGCCCGCTCTAATATCTCAGCGTCGCAATAGAGTCTTACGACGGCTACTTAATAAAATCATTTTAGTCTTGGGTGTGTAAATAGTGTCAAAAGGCACAAATTTCTAGTTCACGTACCTTCCCATCTTTGTCTCCTCGTGTTAATATTGAATGAATGCCAAAACAGCCTTGTTTTCTGGACCAACTTTGCTTCTCCCAGTCTAAGCGATTGAGCAGTGCATCAAATAGAAGATGCACATGGAGGATACCTTAATTCAGTCAAAATTATCCCAACATGATAAATGCATTATATCAGCACGAAATTAGCATCCAAGTTAGTACTAAGTTGCAAATAATAAGCAATTGAGGGTGAATAGCATCCAAGTTAGTACTAAGGTTGCAAATAATAAACAATTGAAGGTGAATCATTTCAAAACATTTCGACTCCATAAATGCTGAATTCATTCAATTACGGGAGCCCTTTCAAGGGGTCAGCTGCCTTCCCCGATCTTGCGTCAGTCCATGCTTTTGCAATTGTCCGTTTCATTTCTTCATCTCCTTCCTCGTACATGTTCTACATTTAGTTTTAACCACAAAAAGGTGTTGAGAATCCAGTTGAAATGTTTCACATTATAACTTATGAGTACCTTAGTACGAATGTGTCAGCATACCTTCATCAGGTCCAAAATTCCAGCCATTGGATCTTTTTCTTTGTCCAGATTAGGCTTCAGCTTTATAGAAAACAGAGAATTGAGAATCAGATTGAAATAGTTCACATAAATAAATATTGGTTAACACCTTGTCCTTTTTGAAGTGCAGATCTAACCAATTACCCTTGGAAGTTTTAACCAAAGTAACGATAACCCTAGTAGGCTTCACCACCCCTTTACATTTCTCTGGTATAATCTCCTTGTTCAATCTGGTATTGCACAACGGAAAATCTTTCCTTGGACGTCATGGAATTTGACATCAAATGAAATCAACTTGAATTGTGCCTGAATTTGACATCTCGTCTTGCAATTACGGTTGATTTATGCCCTTGCAATTAATTTATTTTAGTTGTAAATTTATTTGTATGACATTATTATTTTTCAATAAAAAGGCATTTTTTATCTTTATGTTTTTGTTAATTATTTAATTACTAATCATAAATATAAAATCTATGGAATAATTATTATGCAATTAGAAATTATAATGCGATCATAATTATGAGATTTGAATTACATTTTTTATATTATTCCTAAAATGTTCTTAGTCGTAGTTTCATCAAGATGGGGGTATCGATGAAATGGTTAGATTAGCACATGTTCGTTTCTTTCTTATGAAGAAAGTAATTGATATCATAAATTAAAGTATAGAGACACTTAATCAAACATATGGGTGCTTGTTAGAGAATAAGTTCACCGAACTGACCCAATTATGAGAATCTCAAATGGAACATTACTTGCGTGTCTGTGGATTATCTCATAGTGATAGTTGTATAATTGATCCTCAGACTTGAGATTACCAAAGTATCTAGTGTGAGAATTATTGTGTTTTGATGTTACTTATGAATCGTTCTAGGAAAATTCAGTCAGTAGTAATTGGATAAAGTATGAACCATATGTAGATAGTTGAGTAAGTCAACATAGGATTTGTCACTCTAAAGTAATTAGAGAGAATATTCTACTATTCTTGATTAGTAATGATTTATAGAATTCTCTGGCCAGAGTGAATTGACATTTGAAAAGGTGTTTTTAATTTTCAATTATAAATCAATTATTAATTAGCAAGAATGAATATGATTGGATGATAAGAGTAACCACTGCATTCATACTTTATCCAACTAGAATATTGAATGACGAAAGGATTAAAATTATACTTCATAACCATGCATGGACAAGTTAAGTCAATCACTTTGACATTCCTAATATTTGGGTAATCATGACATGATACTAGACGTCAATAATGATTTATGATTATGAATTGTTAAATTGGAGAATTAAAAATAAATTAAAGAAGTTTTAATTTATCTAATTCTAATTATGAATTAGAATTATAATTTATAATCATTTCCAATTTATTAGGAACCTAATGGGTCACACATCAAAGAGCAATTTGTGAAAGAAAAATCACTTTAATTAAGTTGGACTCAATTATAAAGTTTGAGAAACTTTGGGGATCAAATATGAGATATTTGATTTTATTAAAATTAAATTAATTATAATTAGAGATTGATTTTAATTATAATTAAAGAGATTTAATTTTAATAAAAAACTCTTATGATTTTTTTCTATTTAAAGGGAAGAGTTTTTAGAAGCTAATACTTTTTGTCTTCTTTCTCTCAAAGCAGTTTAAGAATTCCTGTGGATACCATCAGAAGCTGGACACTTGAACAACTCTTGATTAATTAATTGAAAAAAGTTTCAAAGATTTTTCAATAGAAAAGCGAATAAGGTACGATTTCTAAATCGTTTAATGTTTTATTTAAATTTATATAATTATCGAGATCTGCTCGGAATTCGTAAGCCCGTGATTCAATCACAGTTGGATTCCAACAGTGGTATCAAAGCCTCCTTTAATTGTTTCACTTGGATTAGTTGCTTGATTATTGTTGATTTTCATTAATATCTATTTTGCTTCAATTTTTTGTCTTATCCGAAGCTATTTCACGACTATTTTTGGTTTTGAATGTTCTGAAAATGGCATATGTTTATCCTGTGTTTAAACATGCGCGTATTGGAAATTGTTTCCACTCTCTTGTGTATTGATTATGGAAATTGCTTCTAGGGTTATCCTAAGCGTTGTGTCTTCTGATTTTGAAAACCTAATTTGCATCTACGTGTATTGTTTCTGGAATCAATAAAACCCCATTATTCTGGAACACTAAAAATCAGAATGTGAGATTTTGTGTTGCTCAGATCTGAAAAACTATTTTTCATAAGCTTGCGACTGCCTTGTGTTATACTACTTCTGATTTGTGTATTTCATATGCTTGCGTATTTCTGCACGAGATTGATTTGCATTTGCTTATGCCTTTGTTGGGTTACCTTTGCGTTTTACATCCACGAACAAGGCGATTTCTGGGTTTCTGAAATCCTTTTACTAGTTGTGTTATTGTGCCTGCGTTTACTGCTTGCATTTTTTTTCTCTACCTTGGGTTTATTGAATTTTCTGAAAATGACTTGTGATTTTGCCGCTGGTGATGGTCAATGGGCGACATCGCTGATTGGTGTTGCCGTCGTAAAACCTGATGGGGTGAAAAATCACCCATCGAAGGCGACACCAGTGGCGACGTCATGGTGGAGAAGGAGAAGGAGGTGATGATGAGCAGTCCAAAGGAAGCCATGTTGGACACCATAAGCAACGCCATCACCTGGACAGTCCGAGGGAGCGGGATGGTTTGGTTATGAGCGACGTGGGTTGCGGTTTTTGCAAAGATGTGAGTTGGTTGTTTACAATGTGGGTGTCGATTAAGGCAGTAGTGGGCAGGAGTTGCAGAAGACACTGGATGCTTCTGGAGAAGACGATGGGCACGTGTGGGACATGCACCCACCGTTCTCTAGAAGCATCTGCAGCAGACATAAACTGGCGAGTCAACCTCCTTTGACCGCGCGTTAAGCATCTGGCGCAAGCAGTCCTATCCTTTTTATGTGTTTTAAATGTTTTAAAACCCTTATATCTTCATTTTATTAATTTAATAGAGATTAAATTAATTATACTCCTAATAAAATTGAAAATGTTTTACTCAATTTTGAAAATTGTTTTCAAAGGGATTTTATTAGGAAGGTTTTGGAATTTAATTTAATTTTTCAAAAGTTAAATTATTAAATTAAAGTTGTTATCAAATCAATAATGTGAATCAAACAAAAGTTTTAAATAATTGCTGTCATAATTAGATTATGTTTGAAATTATAAATGTAATGAGATTATATTATTTTAATGAGACCAAAAAGTTTTTTTGAAATTTTAAATCCCTCAATAAATTATTAACTACACGTTAGGAATGTGATAGTTGTCTTCGATTATTTAAGAATAAAACCAGAATTTTATTTATTGATTGGCTTGTTGAGTAAACTCAAGGTCACTTTAACCTGATATGTTTTATCTTAAATTAATGGGTCCTCTTTAACTAAAATTGTATGATTTGGATGAGTAAACTTATGATAATATAGATTTAGAGGCAGGTTTAGGAATAGTATATGTGATATATTTTGACAAAAGTTATTACCTAACAGTTCTAGGAGTCACATGAGATGTGATTGACAAGTTTTTTTCTACCTAATTTATTTTTAATTGGTTTCTTGAGTAAACTCAAGATCAATTAATTTTAAATAGGATCCTAGCCGACTAGGAAATTATTTGATAATTTTTTGATATAATAATAAGGGCTATTATTTTGAATAAAATAGTGAGAGTAATCAAATAATTTTAAAGTCCTTACTTTATTTGATTTTTGGATGTAAACTAATATATGCTCCTTTTATGTTTTTCGATTATTGAATTTGAAGATGACTACCAACCTGATATTGAAGAGCATCATAGATGCCAACAAGCTTACTGAACCTAACTTTTCGGACTAGCTACAAAACTTAAGAATAGTTCTTAGGCAAGAGAAGAAGATGTACCTTCATGATACTCTTGCTCTATTAGAACCTTGTTCAGATGCAACTGATGAAGATTGGAGAAATATCAGTGTTATATTAATGACGTTGAACAAGCTAAATGTGTGATGTTAGCTTGCATGTCTATTAAACTTTAGAGGCAGCACGAGAACATGGATGCACCTACTATGATATTGCATCTTAAGAAGTTATTTGGTGCACAAAGTAGGGTGGAGAGATATCAAATCTCCAAGGCACTATTTCAATGCAAGATGACAGAAGGATCTTTAGTCAACTTGCATGTGCTGAAGATGATTGGGTATATTGAAAAATTGGACCAATTAAGTTTTGTCATGGATCACAAGTTAAGCGTTGATCTGGTGTTACAGTCTCTAAGTTCAAGCTTTTCGCAGTTCGTCATGAACTTCAACAAGACCCAGAAGGATATGACATTGTCTGAACTATTAAACATGCTCAAAATTACGGAAGGGTGCCTTAAGAAGGAAGCTAGTTCTGTACTTGTTATCAATTCTTCTAAAAGCAAGAAAAAGAGCTTTAAGAAGAATAAGAACAAGAAACAGAAGGCTTATACTAATGTACCAAAGGCCAAATGAGGTGTCAAGAAGAAGAGCAATGACAAGGGCACATGTTTTCATTATGGAGTCAACGAACATTAGAAGAGGAACTGCCCATCTTATCTTGCTCACCTCAAAGATGAGAAGCTTAAGGAAGTTTGTCTCTTCATCCAGGTCTCGGTCCTTATTTCACGACGACAAGGTGCCAAAGATTTGAAGGACCTTTTGAAATAAATATGTATACATAAGACTAACATCAAGATAAAAAGAATTAAATTCTTGGTGGGAGTAAAAACAAATAAACAAATAAAAAAGGAAAGAAAAATTTCATAGCCGCGACAATAAAAAAGTCACGGTCGTGACAGCTGGGTGTTGCGGTCGTGCCTGTGCACGATCGCGACTCTCCAGCTAAAATGGCATTTGAACGATCGTGCAATTTGATGAACAATGCAACTTATGCACACCCAATTCTATTCTTCATAACTTTCAATTCCAAAGTCCAAAAGTTATAAACTTTATATCATTACAAAGTTAAGAGAAAGATCTACAACTTTCATGAAGATAATTTTGTCAAATTCTGCCTATATCAATACAGTTTATTCATTGAGGTTTTAGAACACATTTTCTTCCCCCTTTTTCTCTGCTATCTACATTTACTTCTATGCAATTTCCAAAGACCCGAAACCAACAATAAAATCTATACATACAAAACTACCATTAAAAACCATTGATTCAGAAAAATCTATTCATAAGTCTTCAACATCAATTAATTTCATTCCCAATCGAAAAATAGCAATTTGACAGAAGAAGAAATTATACCCGAACAGAAGAAAAATTCTTCAACTCTTACTGTCATTCATTTCTCAAATAAAGCAAAGTGTGTACATTGCTTCAGTTACAAAAAAAAGCCACATCAGTAGCATAATACAAAAATACAATCATGAATGCTCATGCCTAATATGCTTATAAAGCTACCAAAAATGGTCCAAACTAACTTAGTTTCAAATGACATATTTCTTGGAGATTTGTCGAAGTTTTTACAAGGTTCACTATTGATCTGTTGATTCTTGCACCTAAGAAGTGGAAAACGATGGGGTGAGCTGGGAAGCTCAGTGGCTAATACAATTGTAGCCATCGGTGAAGAGCCACACAAACACACCCAATCAAACATTTATATATGCACGAATCCAATTCATATAACACATACTTAAAAATTTCAGTCACATAAATCATACCATATATTTTTATTTTCAATTATCATAACGAAACATTTAATCATATATCTTGCTCAGTAAAATCACAATGAAATGCATAAATAATATGGCTCGAGAGAATCCCATAAAACAGAATGGCAAAATCGAGGTTTACACCATGAACAGAATGAGTCCATTTTTCTGAGCTCATGTGCCACAAATGGGCAGCCAGAAGAGGGCTTTAGGTCAACGTACACATGACGAACAAAATGGTATCTCTCTTTCCCACATAAGTAAACTTTCGATGCTTACATATTTCATATCGTATTCATATTTTCATGCGTCTTAAATTTTCTATTTTTCATTAACATCAAAGTAGCAAAATTCTTGCAAGACAAACATGATATTAAATTTATAGAACATTTTCCCCACATTCACAATGTTTCAAGACAAGAATTTATACACACAAAATTAAATAATACAGCCCATCATCACAAAATTGTAAACATGTTACCCACCTATTTACTTGTGACTCTAAGATCAAGTTGGTTCTTCTTCTTACTCTTGATTTCGAAGTTCTTAGTTCCCTTCAAACATACATATTTTCATTCAATCATCATACATGAATAGAACTTCCATAAGCTTTAAATATCCAAGAAATGAGCTTAGACTTCATCTACTCTTGGTTTATCTAAACTAGAAGAACTAAGATCTAGTTAAAAGTTCACGAAAATCTAAGAACATAAATCTCTTGTTCCTCTTCTTTCTTTCTTCATTTTCAGCCCATAAAAACCTAGTTTCTCTGCTTTCTTCTTTTATCAAAATAGGAAAACAGATAAAGATTACCTATAAACTCAGCAAAATATTCTTCTCCCTCCTCTTATCTCCTTTATCTTTCTTTCTTTCTTCTTTTCTGGTTCAGTTTTTGCTTCTTTTCTTCTACTTCTTTCTCCATTTTTCTTCTCTCTTTCTTTCTTGTTTTACTCCACTCTCTCTTTTTCCCTAACCTCTCAAACACGTCTCCCCCTTTTCTCTTACTATTACATGACTCTCTTCTTCTTTCTCTAGCTTCTTCTAGGTTCTTCTTTTCTTTCTTCCTTACTTCTACAAGTCTCTCACGCACGCACCCTTCATTTACTCTTCTTTTATTAATTAAAACAAACTCTAATCTTCCAAACTTACCCTTCCATATTTCATTTAATACCTTTTAACTCCTTAACTTCATTCTAACACTTCCATTTAATCCATGCAACCATATGTAATTAAAAAAATATTCATACATAAATTCCATAAATTTCTAATTAAAAAATTATGATTGTTATTCATGACTAAACGCCAACAAATTCTCATTAAAAATTCTAACTTCTAATGAGATCAGATCGAGGTGGTAAATACTTAGACCACGAGTTTCTTGGTTACTTAAAAGAGAATGAGATTCTCTCACAATGGTCTCCTCCTATAACTCCACAATATAATGTAATTTCTGGGAGGAGAAATCGTACATTATTAGATATGGTACATTCCATGATGAGTCATGCAATCCTTCTTATGTCCTTTCGGGGATATGCTGTAACATCCCCTCACCTATGGGAAGGGCATTTTAGTCATTTTGAATGGGCTAGAATAATTGAAAGTGTTTCTGATATATTCATGCATTCATATATGCACATGAATAATAATTAGTGAATATTTGCAC
>JAOTAY010020513.1:0-12362 GCA_025629805.1 Erythroxylum baracoense
GTACAAAAATATTTAATACTATACTAAATTATCATTTTGAATTGTATGAATAGTTTTTAGGAATATATTAATTAATATGGTGTATAATAAATATCCAATAGAAAATAAGAATTGAGAAAACTATTAAGTTAAACAAAATTAATTTCCCTATATTAGTTCTTCGTAACTCTCATTTCACTTTAAATCTCTAACGTCACTCTCAGAGCATACTCCTGTCACTTCTAACTCTCTATCAAAGTTTTCATCGCTCACTAACTATCGTCAGCCCATCGCTACTACACAGTTGTTGAAGCTTTATTAAGGATATGTTACTAGTTATGTGATTTAGGTATTAGTCTAGTGTTTTATTTATCTTACATTATTGTCAACACATTTACTTTCTCCCTAAGTCTATTCTTCTTTATCTAGTGATAACATTGGTTGCTTTGATTTGATGGAAATGTTCGTTCTTACTATGGTTTTTCTCTTAATCCATTTTTTTAAGTTTTATGTGCTGAACGAATTTGGGGAATATAAGAAATCAAAAGAATTTATAGAAGAAACGAAGAGAGAGAGAGAGAGAGAGAGAGAGAGAGAGAAAGATAGAATATAAAAGCCATCATCAATCAATATAGCTATACCACACTTATATACAAGTAAAACCTCCTTATTATCTCTTAAACAAATGTCTAAAAAACTATAATAAATTGTACATGTGAAAAATTATAAATTAATTACAATATGTTATTATACTCTATAAGACCCAACTTGAAAATGATGTTGCACTTGATTTAGGGCTTTGGTCATTATATCTGCAAGTTGTAAATGTAAAAGGATGTAGAAAGTATATAGAAAACCTTCTTGTACCTTATATCTGGTGAAATTACAATCAATATCAAGTTATTTTATTCATTCATGATAACAAGGATTTGTGACATTTATTATGCAAATTTGTTATCACAAAAGAGGGTTCCTATAAGCTACATAAGAAAATGTAGATCTTGAAAAAAGTAGTTGAGCCATAGAAGTTCACAAGTTATGGTTGCTATGCTTCTGTACTAAGCCTTTATGGAGGACCGTGAAACTGTATTTTATTTCTTTTTTTCCTAGAAATAAAAAAATGATCTATGGAGATATAATAGCTAGAAAAAGATCTTTATATCATCAAAGATGAAGCCAATCAGCATTAGAGAAGCCAATTAATTTAAGATATTATTTTAATGGGTAGGATAAACCTCTTTGGATAATGCCTTTGAGATATCTTAGCACATGAAAGGCATTTTGCATATAAGGCTCCTTAGAAGAAAAAAGAAACTAATTGAGGTGTTAGGCAATATAAGAGATGTATGGCTTGATCATTGTCAAATAAAGTAGTATATCAGTGAGCCTTCTATAACCTTCAGGATACTGAAGTTATTGACCCTGATCCAAAGAAAGCTTAAGGTTATATGGAAAAGGGAATGACATAGGTTTGGTAGTAGTAAGGTCAATATTGGTGAGGATGTTCAAGATTACTTTTTCTTCAATGCCTAAGAAATACCTAGCTACATCTGGGTATTTGATGTCAAATTGTTTATCAAAAGTTGCATTAGTAGCTAGAATCTTAACATTATAGTTTCTGGTTAATAGGACATCATCGTACAACAGCAGTAAAATTATCTCGTTAAGTTTGACAAAAAAAGAACAATCATGTTTTAACTACACAAAGCCCAAACTAAGAAGAAACTTAAATAAAACCCAAACCAATAAGAAACTTCATGAATTCTTAATTTAACTATTAAGAAACTTGTTTTAAGCTATATAAAAACCTTTTAGCTTACAAACTCATCTTAGAAGAGACTTTGTATGACCCTCTAATGGCTTCATGTCAATTTCTTCATAAGTATAGCCATACAAAAATGTATTATTAATGTCGAATTAGTGTAAAGACCAACCTTGCAGCTGCAAAAGAAATAATAACTTTTACAATTGCCAACTTGGCTACTGGAGTAGATGTATGTTTGTAATCTTTCCCCTCTTTCTAACTAACTTCCCATATAACCAACCTAGCCTTTAGCAATTATAGGTTGTATTTTGTTTTATATACCTATTTGGAGATAATAACTTTGTGGCTTCGGAGCAAAGTAGTTAACCCCCAATATTATTTTCTAGTATGTCTATCTCCTTATTCACGGCTTCAACCTACTGATTATCTTATTTACCTTGTGAATAACATGCAGGTTCTTGTATAGTAAAAACTTTGGCTAAGGAAGCAACATAATCTTTAGGCAAATGTGCCAGATAATTAGGTGTAGATAAAGGATAAGACAGATCCTATTGAAATGAAAATGTGTTTTCCTAAAAGATAACATCTCCACAATGAAATTCTTACTTAATGTTAAGATAAAAAAGTTTGTAACTTTTCTGGCTAGGAGGTGACCAAGTAGAACACATGCTTTTGCCCTGAGAGCAAATTGATCAGGGTTATATTTAGAAACAACAACATAATAGAGGCAATCAATGGTTTTAAGGTTGTCATATATGGGTGGTTTTCCATAAAGAGCTTCAAAAGGGGCTTTCCAAGAGAGTTAAGGCATGAAGATTTTATTTATGAGGTATATAGCAGTAAGTATACAATTCTCCTTAAAATTTTTGGATGATTAGCATGAATTTTTTATAGTTATGATAATGTTAAGCAAGTTCATATTCTTTAGTTCAACTACGACACTTTGTTGAGATGTATTTATCATGAAATTTTTGTGAATGGCGCCCAATTTTGCATGTATTTTGAGTTCTCTCTCTTAACAATTTTAGATCCATTGTCATACCTTACAAATTTTAGTTTACTAATATGATGATTTTGATTGTAGTTGATAAAGCGAATGAATGTAATACAAACTTGGGTTTTATTATGCAAAAGATTGGTCTAAACAACTATGGTTTTGCATTAACTATAATCAAGAAATAATTTGCACCATTAAGAGTTGGTTTTCTATAGTGCCCACTAAGAGTTAGGCACATCTAATACTCTAGTTTCAAATAGTCTTAAATGCTTGTACTATAGTTGTTTATTTAATAACCTATTTGTTTTCTGACTATTAATAGGTTGTGGAGTTTTTATTGCTATTCATGTATCCAATAGGAAATTGAAAAGTTCAAGTTTTTGTTTACTTTTGTTTCCATTTTAGATTAATATTTTTATTATTTTGACCCAAAGTTTTTACAAAAGCTATGATCTTTAATTTTTGAGGTTTAAAAATGCTGAGAAGGACTGTAGGAAAAGAAAAAAAATTTTATTTATCAAAAATTTTTTGAAACTTATTTTATTATTAATTATGAATTTATAATATCTCATTCCAAAAAATGCTTTTTTTATTTCTTTAATTATTGATTTTAACACATCAGTTAGTTGTATTGGGATTAAATCAGGAGAGAATCATCTAAGATCACCAGAAGAGAAGAGAAGTGGAAGAATTATAAAGGTAGCCTAGCAGGCTTGGCATCAATAATTATATGCCTTTTTTTTAGTTTCAAATTTGTTTTTCAAAGTAAATAATTGAATTAATAATCCCCAAATCGGAAAACAAAATATAAAAGAATTATAAAAACCTTGGTATACCTAATACTGAAGCCTGATAGTTATTTATTTACAACTAAGGTTGCCTTAAAAGAGGAAAAGTTAAGAGGTTGATTTCTTTGTTCCAAGTTAGAGATTATGGCCTTTCAGCATCATTTAAGCTCCAATAATACTTAGATAGAAGATTTTTCTAAGTTTCTTAATATCCTTGAGTTTCTTTTAGCCTATATTTGGTAATTTGTGCATTCCATAGTTAGCAAACATCTAGCTATCAATCCTGATTGAGTTGAGGAAGCAATGAAATTAAGGATGGTAGGGTACTTATAACTAGGCATCCCTAGAAGGCATAGCGATTAAACTAAATTTCAAATTGTTCAGAGAAAATGACAAATAAAAAATTAATGCTCTAAAAATTTTGAGGGTTGATTACAAAGGAAGCATTTATTAATATTAACGAATAGTAGTTTACCCAATCTAGGAATCTCTTTTTTTTTTTGAAAAATCAATTTGGGAATCATTTGCTTGGCCACTAACTAGAGAAAAGTTATTAACTTTGGTAGCAATAATAGTGTGTACGGTGTTCGTTTTATGGTAGGGGGTTATCAATCTCTTTTCTTTTTTATTTCCAGTTCATCTGCACGAGAGCACCTCTTTCCCTCCTAATCCTACATGTAGCATTTGCTAAACTATATCAACAACAAGGATTATATGTAAGATTTTGTGAATTGCCTTTTCTTTTGGTTTAGTGTTGTTATATTATTCTTTTTATAACATTATCTAAGTAGCAATACATCACTTGTCAATTACTTTCACATATAGCAGGTTATAAGCAATCTCTTTCAATTTTTCAATCACTATTTCGTGTAGACACATAGGATGTATACCTTGTCTTATTACTGTTTTGTTTTAATTTCATTAGGGAGGGGGATCTGTAAGGAAGATCACATATGAGCTCATTACGCTTGATAAGGCTGCATCTCCAAGTATAATTGATCAATACTAGCATTCTTAAGATTAAGTGACAAAATTTTAAATATTTTAGTTCTGTCAATTTAAGAAAAATACATAATAGAAGAAGTGTGTGAAAGGATGAAACGTGTTTAAAATAATAATTATGTAAATTTATTTAAAATAAAAAATTTATACAAAATATATATCTTTTACTTTTTATTAAAATAATAAATTATTTGAGATTTTTCAAATTTAAAAAATTGTATGGGAAGTGTATATCTTTTAGTTTCTTTTAATTAGTCACATATTCTAAGATTAATGGTATGTTTGAAAAGCTACTCATCTCTTTAAACTTGTTAAAAAGATAATTAATGTATACCCATGTCATATATTAAAACGATAGTGTGAAATCAATGAAGAAGATAAGAGTTGCATTTTGATGAGAGAGACTGATATTAATCCATAAACCCGAATCACAAATAACCTACGCAATGAAAACACAACAAATCCACGAACAACAAAACGACCCACTCTGCCAAACTAGTCAATCACACAATATCCACAAGCAACTATCTCAAGCTAACAACAATAGTAAAATCATCAATGAAAAAGAACGCCAATAATTTTTCCTTAGAAAACCTCCCCAATGTGAGGAGCTAAACCACAAGACCGTAGTCCACCAAAAAAAATCTCCAGTAAATCAAATTAATGGGTTCTACAGATCTTCCTAAATCATCTAGGAGCTCAACAACACCATCAAGAGAAACTCTTGGCTCACCACAAGTTCATCAACACAAAGGTTGAAAAAAAAAATACATGAAAGAAAGAACAACAGAAAGTTTCACCTCCCAAAACAAGACGTACGGTTCGAGATATATGACTGGAGCTAAAGATCTCCTTTCGACGATCCAACCATTCAAATTGAAGATTAATGAGTCCTGAACAGTTTGTCAAAATTCCAGCCCGATCTAACAGTGAAATTTCTTCCAGCTGCCGTTTTCTTCCGACGGCATTGTAAAGAAAATTTTTGCTCACCCTTAATTTTCAATTTAGGTTTTTTCACTTCTTTCTCTCAATTCACTTGGATTTTTTTCTTTCTTCTCTCTTTTAAAACAACTATAAAAAGGTATTTATATTGTCTAAGAAAGCGACTAAAACGCCCTCAAAATCGGCACAAGTTGGGTTTCCATTTAGAGTGACCTAATCCAACACATTTCACAGAAATTTTTAATTTTATTAATATATACTGGTTTTGACGCACACTTTGATCAATTTTTTAGTGAATCCTAAGTTAGCTGCTGTTAAGCAACAATACAGTTATTACCCAGCCAAGGGGTAGCTTGCAACAAACTTTTTCTCAACGTCAGAGTCACGTCCAAATTCAACAATGCCCATGAAAGAGCTATCCAAACGCTTCTTACTGTGATACTGCCATCCTAATGTTATCATTCTCTAATTCTTTACTGATATTTGCACAATGAAAATGTTTTTAAACATTGTAACCCTTATATTTTCGAAATGAGAATATTTGGGCAATATGGATTGAATTTTAAGTTGTTTGAATGACACAAAATGAAAGCATTTTGTCAATATCTTTCTTTTTTTTATAATTCTGTTTCTTGTATGACTGACATGCATGTTCGAATCCTTCCCTTCCAGTATCAAATATTAACAAATACGCTAAGTTGTAGCTAGGTGAGAAAGAATAGAAGTGGCCGAATGAATAGATTCAGCAGAAAAATATTTACTATTGGTAGGTCTTTATCACTAAACGAAAGAGAAAGTCGAAAGGTTCTTTCTCTATAAAATGTAAATTCTAATGACACTTTAAAGTGAAAGACACTTTAAAGTCATAATGGAAGGTTCTATCTTATCATATACCCTAAAAGAATCTGCTTGAAAGCTCTACGTTATCATATACCCTAAAAGAATCTGCTTGGAGAGGAATAACAATAAATTCAATAAATAACGAAGCCTGTATAAACACCAATGAAACTTCTAAAAGATCATGCTCATAGCATGGCCAAAGCTAAGATTTGAATTGAATCATACTTTGTGGGAATATACCAATCAATAAATAATTTTGTGATATCTTTACAAAATCGGTTTTAATTAATTGGTATATTTCCGCAAAGTATGAGCCAAATCACAAATTTGGTTTGAATTAATTGGTATATTCCCGCAAAGTATGATCAAATTCAAATCTTAGCTTTGGCCATAATATTAGCATGATGTTTTGGAAGTATCATTGGTGTTTATACAGGCTTCGGGAGGAGCTTCCCAAAAGTAGAGGTAGGCAAACACTAATTGAAGTACAATACTCGACCTTAGAATTGAAATGTTTTACAATATTTTTTTTATTTACATATGTTTTCTGTCTAATGTAATATGATCTTCCATATTTATATATATGCAGCAGGATTTGAGTTAAGAGCTATTCCTGATTATCAGGATTCGGATTTTTACCTTACATACTTTCACTTGAAGATTTGCTACTCATTTTCATCACACAGATGTACAATTAGATGAGCCGAAATTTAGTTTTTCCTTTAATAATGGATTGTCATAAAGTCAAAACTTTGGCCTTCTGAGTATGCTTCAAATATGGATTGACTATTTTCTGTAAGAAAGAAAGAAACCACTGCCTTTGATTTTGCATAAATTAGTTATCTATATAATATCTCTCACATTAATAGTTAATTATTAGACAATTTACACTGCACCCTATAAAAGTAAGCAGTCATAGCTCAAGAATGAGCACGTCTTGTCAAAGAAACAAGTCAATCATTGAGTTATCCGATATCAGTAGTGATCACTACCTTCATAGGTTCTACATTGGAATGGTACGCATCTCAATTTCCACTTCCCAAATCGAATAGTTGTAAAGAGTCGTATCGATTGTGTCATTTGAGCTTTAATATACACAACACCTTTTGTTTTTTCCTACTTTTTCTCCTATTAGAAAATTTAATTTATTGCTTGGAACTGACATTTTATGATATATATTCCTCTTGCGGGATATTGACTCACTGTACTTATACAGGATACTCTTATAACAATTTTGATTGTGTTGTTGGCAAGTTGGAACACTCCAAATGTAGCAAGCCCAGACAGCAGCTCAGTATATTTCGATGTGACCAAATATGGAGCGCGCGGTGATGGAATATCAGATGATTCACAAGTATAAATGCTCTCAACGTCTAATATTTTGTTTTTTTCAAATGTTGATTTATAACCTAAATAATTGTGCAAGTATTAAAAGTGAACCTTTTTGATTCAGGCTTTGAAGAAAGCATGGACACTTGCTTGTTGGTCGAGAACAAATGCTCCAGTAGTGTACGTACCCAAGGGCAAGAAATTCTTTTTGAAGCCAATAGAATTTAAAGGTCCATGCAAGCCATCCATAATAATTGTCCAGGTTGATGAAGTCACTTATATATTAGCTCTCAAGGTCTATAGTAACTATTATTTCAATACAATAAAGTCATTATACTAACAAAACATTGTTTCATTTCTTCATTTTTGACACTCGAGATTACGGGAGAAATTGTTGCACCTAATAACATTGGTGGTTGGGGTGGTGATACTTTCCAAAACTGGATTGTGTTCTCCGAAGTCGATGGTCTATCTGTCATAGGCAATGGCCGTATTGATGGACAGGGTTACGTTTGGTGGCCAAAGGCACATAGCTTCAAAGAAAAGCCATCTGTAAGTTCAATATTACTAGAATTAATGGGTGAAACCAAAAAGAAACAACATTAATATACTTCGTTGCTCGTTGACCTAAAAAGGAATTAATATGTTATAATTATTTTTTAAAGAAAAAGATTTATATTATCAATTTTATTCATGTTTTAAGAAAGGTGATGAGTATCGTCAGGTCAAATTGTGAAGGGAATTAACTACATAATCAATTATATATCGGTGATTATTAGGAAATTTTTATTTTTTTATTATTTATAGTAAGATTGATTATTAATAATTACTAAAAATTAGCTCTAAAACGTTTTGTATGGTGAAAAATCAGCAACACAAAGTCATTCCTTCTTTTAATATTTAAAATTATTTTTATAAAATAATAATAATTTCTTATTACGAAATGATATTTTCACTGTCTAACCTTTCCATGTACGTTCATGACATTATGCAGGCGTTAGCATTTAACAGCTGCCACAAACTTAAACTTGATGGATTGACAATTGTCAACAGCCCAAGTGGCCACATCTCAATAACTCGTTCTAACGCTGTTCAGGTTTCCAATGTGTTTATATATGCTCCCCAATCAAGCCCCAACACTGACGGAATTGATATTACATACTCAGTCGGAGTGCAGATTTACAACTCCAAGATAGCAACTGGTACTACTACCTTTTCATTATCCTTGATATATTGCCTACATTTTGCTTTTTAATCTTATTACAATTTTTTCACATACTGCTATTTTACACTTCAGGTGATGATTGTATTGCCATCAGTGACGGTTCGTCCTTCGTTTATGTAACAAACATAGATTGTGGACCAGGTCATGGCATAAGGTAAATTATCTTTTTTTTTCCTCTTCTAATTTATGCTCACGATATTTATAACCACCCATGGCATGGTCAATTTATGGTTTATTTCTGTTATTATTATCTTTTGATACTTTAAAACAAAAATTTGCAGTATTGGAAGCTTGGGTCGAGATGGACGCACAAGCATTGTAGAGGAAGTGCACGTAAAGAATTGCACTCTCAGAGGAACTACAAATGGAGCCAGAATCAAAACTTGGCAGGTAGAACTAAAAATGCCATATCCAATTGAAACATCTGCTTTAACATCTATCGACAATATGGAGTAGCCAGATTGCGACCGCCTTTTTGTTTCAATCAACAGGGAGGTTCAGGGCATGTGAGCAAGATTTCGTACGAGAATATCAGTCTTATAGGAGCCGCCAACCCCATCATCATCGACCAATACTACTGTCCAGATAAAGATAATTGTCAAAATCAGGTTAGTCTCTACAACATTAGATACTAACTTAGCATTGTGGGGTCTTTTATATGTGATTTATTACATGTTTTTTTTCTGCATGTACTTTTGTCTCAGACATCAACCGTGGAAGTAAGTGATGTGACATTCAATAGAATTTATGGTACGACAAGCTCAAAAGTCGCAATCAATCTTAGCTGCAGCGAAAGTAGTGGCTGCACTAATCTTGTGCTGAGTGACATCAACATAAAGTCTGAGGATTCCGAAACAGTTACTTCTGCTTTCTGCATCAACGCTCGTGGAAGATCTACCCTATCTCTTCCTCCTGTGAATTGTCTACTGCCTTAGGTTTTAAAGATCTATAAGTTATACACCAAATTTATGTTTGGGATTCTCCTAATTTGCTTTTCGATCTTCGTTGAATACTGAAGGTATGGGAATTCGATTTTGATCAGTAGCGTCATTGATAGCTAATGTAACGAATAAGTTTGTTTATTAATAATTCTCAATACCCTAGCGCATGATTTTGGTTTATTGTTGATATTTCAACGCTTATAGACCTTTCTTCGTGATATTAGTAAGTTTGGAAATGCATGAGCGCAGCCACAAAAGTTCAGGGATCAAAAAATAAAATTTTAATTATCAAGGGAATCATTGTTCTTAAGTTTTTAATAGAGCTCAAGAGACTTAAGTTACAGGTTACACTATTATTGATTACAACTCGTTTCTATCGGTTAAATTTATGATATACAATCCATTGCAACTATTATCCATTTGTTTGTCAGATTTAGCAACAAAGAACATTATTATTACTGCTTCTATGTAACCTGTGAACAGAAATATAATCGTGAAGGAGGTGATATTAACTTCCACGAGAGACGGAGAATAATGCAGCTGCCCTGAATCTTTAGTGAACCTCGACACCGTCATTACAAGTGGTTGTGGTGGGATCATCTTAACCCAATATTTAAAGTAGTGGTGTAATTTGTAAGAACCCAAGTCTCAGCTTAAATTTCTCATAATTTTACAAGGATTTATGGTTGTTGTCTAGATATATAAGAGACAATCATCTTCTTTTCTTATATGCAAGTTCCGTGTATGCAGCCTTTGTACTGTTGCTCTCAATCCAAATAAAAATAATTTGCTTCACGCTGGAATTGCCCATTTACTTCTCACTATACCGGTCTTCTGTTAATAGCGCTGCGGCTTGAGGAAATTGGATTTCGTAAGCACTAATCTTATTATGCAGACAACATATCTGCTCTCATTTTTTCAATGTCCACCGACTCCGAAGTAGTACTTTGAATAATGGCAGTAAGGAGGCCAGCTTTGTTTCAGGTTTTGGCTGTAGCTTGATATTAAACAATAACTACAACAATAACAACAACAACAATACCACCAAACCTAAATACCCTATCACACAAGGTTTGAAAAGCTTTAATAGTACGTAACTTTATCTTTAATTAGTAAAAAGACTGTTTTCACATAACCCACAAGAAGAAGAAGCAAGAAAAGAAGAAAAAGTAAAAAATAAAAAATAAACAAACAAAAAGACAAATAGATATGTAGTAAATAAAATATAAAATAAGTAATAAGTAATAAACAATACGCAAAAGAATAAATAAGTAAATACTAATAGAAATACAAATAATAGTATTAATATTAATTCTAATGTAGGGCCTTCTAGTAGCAATGATTTAAGAGGTTACCATAAGTTGAAGAATTGATGCCAATAAAGTAACAATTCAAACCATTGTACGTAAGTACTAAAATTCTACTAGATTGTATACGATCGATTATGGCTTATTACTGTAATTTTATGCACCTACAATCTAACTAAAGTTTTGATGATTATCAAAATCACAAAATTGTCGTTGCAATTATCTTCACACTTCAATTTACACCATTTGACCTTAGGGCTCCTCATGACCCTGTCCTAATCATTAGGTGAAAGCTAAATACATTCTGTATTATAAACCTGTTATGTACATTTTTATCTTGGGATAATTACAAATGAAATTTCTAACATTCACTTAATGAATAAAATGTTCCTTTGACTCCATTTAGT
The DNA here is from genome assembly GCA_025629805.1 of Erythroxylum baracoense. Lineage (NCBI taxonomy): Eukaryota > Viridiplantae > Streptophyta > Magnoliopsida > Malpighiales > Erythroxylaceae > Erythroxylum > Erythroxylum baracoense. The sequence continues at coordinate 11,523 of JAOTAY010020513.1, forward strand.
GAACAAAGAGTTCTAGAGACCCATTTAATTGCATAAAGAGGAACTCCTATTTTTTAAAATAAAGGTAATGTAGCAAAAATTCATTAATGCCCTAAAAACATTTCAACTACTTATAAAGCGTGAAATAACCAAAATACACTTCAATTTTTGTTTATCTCCCACCTAACTTATAAAGTCTGGAACAATCAAAACACTCTCTACTATTTGTTCATCTCCCATTTAATTTGGAATGATCTAAATGCCCATTAACCTTAATTATCTCTTGCTAAATTTGATATGTATTAAATGATTGAATTATTCGGACTGTTCTGTAATGGAAAAGTGAAATAATGTACTCAAATTGTATTTGTTGAAGCATCATCAAAATGTGAAATGATATGCAATATTTGATCATATGATCTGTCTGTGAATTGAAATGTGAGTTGATTTTGTGATTTGAAATGAGTGAACCATCATATTCAGTATATGTTGATGTGATTCGTTTGTAAATTGAATGGAGAATTGTCTTTGTGGTTTGATGTGAGCAAGCACATTGATGATAATTCACTCATTGAGTTTGCAAAGCTCATCAAAATTGCAACATTGATTTTCAGGTATTAGAGAGGAGACCTAGCTATTAAGACACTCTAGAAGAAGTCTAGTACTGTATTTTTGGACTCAAGGATTGACTTAAAGGTCGGTCAGCTGACATTGAGGGGTTAGATAGAATACTTTTGTATAGTGATCTCACTTCATGTAGAATGTTGTAAAGAGTAGCAAACTCTATGATAATTTTGTGATACTATATATATGGATTTTGTAACGAAATGCTACAATATAAACTATGTTTTATGAATGAAA
>JAOTAY010020514.1:0-12360 GCA_025629805.1 Erythroxylum baracoense
CTATGCACCTCAGTTCAAACATTATGATCTACTACTAGCTCCCTATCCTGATCTACTAGCTCTGCTCTGCTGGACAGTAGTCTTAGTTACTGATCCTCCTCTGATTCTAGATTGTGCTCAGAAAATCATGGGATAGTCTCTAATCTAATGCTCAAAAGAGCCACAAAAAAGGCAAACTTCCGATATCTTCCAACATTCACCACTATGTTTCTTTCCATAATGCTCACACCTAGGCATCTATTGTGTTTGCCCAGATGCTAGACCTCTACCACTACCAGCCTATTCAAAATTGCCTCTCTGTCTAAACCTCAACTGTCTCGATCTAGTCGATGGTTGAAATGATCTATTCCAGCGTTTACTAAATCTTATGCTAGAATCAACTAAAGACTCACCATGTCTCTTCATTTTGAACACCTACTTGTACTCTCCTTTCCATCTTTCAGTAATTATTCAATTATGACTGAGACAACTCTCAACTTAATAAAACTACTTATATTAGTAACAGCTAACCTCACCCTAATCTCCATATTCAGTTCATCCTCGAACCATCTATACTTATCCTCGTCAGTCAACATTAAGGTAGTAGCATACCCTATTAACTTATTAAACCGTATTTCATACTCAACTATAGTGAGATTTCCTTATTTCAGATCTAGGAATTCTTTCATCTTCCTATCCAATTAGATCTTTTGCATAAAGTTATCCTTGAAGACTTTCAAAAAATTTTCCCACGTTAAACCATAAGGTCGAGTGGTACTGTCGGGAATAGTCTTCCACCACTAATAAGCTATACCTTGTAGTAAGGAGACTGTGTAGTCAAATATCACATCATACTCATAATCCATCTAATAAAATATCCTTTCTATTCTCTCTAACTATCCTTCTACCTCAGCAGGATCTGTACTTCTATAAAAGTCTACAAACCTCTGCTTCCTAAGTTTATCATACCTCCTTTCTCTCATTTTAGGAATTCTCTGAGGCATTTGGTCAAATCGAGGTACTCGAGACTCTCTATTGACTCCTACAGACTCTAGATAAACTGACTATGTAACTTGATCTCCTATAGCAGATGACCTACAATAAACAATAATTGTGGTGACTATCCAAGTCTCTTACTGTATATCATGTCTATATGTTCTTATATGTCCCTATGGATGCCAAACTATGCTCTAATACAAAACATTTAACATACCACTAGCGCTGAGCATATGCCCGAGCATCCTGAGGACATTCAAGAACATACCCTATGAGAGTTTACTACTCTTTACATAATGATCTACATGAAAAGAAACTAAACAAAAATATTTTATCTAACTCCCCAGTGTTAGTTGACCAGACCTTTGAGTCATTCTTTTGTCCAAACATGTAGTACCAGACTTCTACTAGTCTACCTTAGAAGCTAAGTCCTCCTCATACCTGAAAATCATCATTTGTAATTTTGATGAGTTTTTCGAACTAAGTGAGTGAACCATCCTCAATGTGCTAACTCATATCAAAACACAAAGATAACTTATAATTCAATTCATAGACAAATCTATCATCAAATATTGGATTATTGCTTCACATTTTATCATGCTTCAATAAATACAATTTGTATACACTATTTCGTATTTCCATTTAAAAATAGTCCAAATAATTCATTCCAATCATTCATATAGTACATATCAAGTTATATATGCAAATACATATGTGACTTGACTTTCATTTTTATTTGTTATGATTGAGCGTCTTTTTATTATCCCATATCCGTTATGGATACTAGGCCCATTTCATGAACTGTCTTGTATCTATTTTAGATACCAGGCTCATTAATAAGTGAGATTGTCACTCTTTGTACACATTATAAGCTTTAAGCTCTTTTTCACTGGTCTTTCCGATCACAACTCCTTTATCTGATCATGCATCATAATATAATGGAATGCATCAATTTTCATTATATGCAATCAATAACTTTCATTCATTACATAGAGTCATTTTCACATATTCATCAGATCTAAGTCTGGCATTTAGCATTTCGTTGAGTACACATATTTTTCCCTATTCACATTCAATTAGGAAATAGTCTTAAGACAATCATAATTATCAAACTCCTCAAACTCTAAGTGTTCGGAATTATCTCAATCATATGAATAACAGTTCAATAGCTAAAATTTAAATAGAAACAATTCAATCGTAGTGAGAAAATATCTTGGTTGACTCAGAGTAAGCTCCAGATTAGCTATTGCCTTGACGAACTGGCAATGTCTAGATGCTGACGTTGATCATTCATATTAGTATTTAATCATGCACACACATACGTACACACAGACACACAGACACACACACACACACACACACACATATAATGGTCAATGCATATTCAATTGACTTTCTCAAGTATTTATCCTTAATTCCCAACTCTGAACCAATCATACATCATAACTTGTTCACATTTAGTTTGTAATTAGGCTTATACCTCAGGTAAACATGATTATTCTAATTTCATCAATTATACATTCACTAATCCTTTTGTAGTATTATGAAATCACACAAAATCCTAATTCCCATTCATTCATAGTTAATACACTTTTCTCATTCCTTTGGATCACAATTGCATTCCTAATAACACCTTCATTCCTATATCATTCATAATATTCCAAATTTTAAACACATTTATATCAACAATCCATTCCTTAAGTTACAACCTCAATTAACAACCTAAACATATAAAACCTTTAACTAAATAAATTAAGCATCAACTAGGTCGATTTCAAGCCTCAATCAAGTCTAAATGCATCAAAGTAAAAGTACATTATCCTTAGTTAGTTAATCAATCACATAAAAGAGAAGATTCCATTTTCCATCCATTTCCTAAGATCATAGAGGCCTTCCTAAGATCGTGGAATAGGTTATCCGTGAATTTCCCAGCCAATTCCTTCAATGTTTATCCAGATTTTAACTCTTTCTTACTAAACTCAAAACATCTTGTCCATAGTTCATCACTTAGACTTTAATTCCTTATCAAATTCACCTCAATCCTAACTCAAAATCAACTTTATAACAATACATAAACTATCGTTTATCATTTATACAAAAATAGAACATGATGTGGCCATTTGTTCATCAACGTTCTAGCATACATCATACACCATTAGCACGATCAATCTATCCCTAAACAATCACCACTTATGTTTCTTTTAAAACAAACCATAACGAACATTGTTATACTTGTTTAACTCCAAAGCTCTTTAAATCATCACGTAAACCTAGCTCCTCTAAGCTTACACGATCATCACCAATTTAGGGAGGAAAAGCTTAGGTTTTCATCAACAAGTTGAGTTAAGAGAAGAAAAGGGCGTTTAGCAAAAGTAAAAATGAAAGATGATTTTATGTGAGTGTGTATCATGAAATGGATGTGTGGCAAGTGTTGTGACACTTGTCACTAGCCACATGTCTTCTTGTTATAGCTCCAATTATCTCTTAATAACTAGTCCATTTTTCTCTCAATCTCCAAGTTAATTGTCATTATATCTTCAAGTCATTTGTCACCAAATTATCTAAGCCATTTGTCACTAAATCCTAATGCCACATGTCACTTATTTCTACTACCATGTGTTAATTTGTCTTACCACTTGGCATTTTTCCTAGTCCAAAAATACATATAAATTCATAAATCTCCCAATTTTAACAATTAAATTCCAATTACTAATTATAATTCACCAAATCAAAAATTAAGGCATAACAATTCATAATTCACATCACAACCATTTTAAACCTTTCATACCCTGGAATATGTCAATTGAGTGCATAGACAATCTTTACAATGTTTACAATATCATAATTCATGTGTGTTTGCTAATGATATGCATGTGAATGAAAATGCACCTTATAATTTCTTAATACTATTTCTCATATACATTGGTCTAGGTCCTAACCCTTAGTATAGAAAACAGGTTATTACAAAGGCATACTTTTCCCCACATTTAATTTTAATAATGTTCGAAACATACTAATTGAGAAAAATGGCTGGAAAACTAGTTAATTCCAAAAATAAAATTAAAAAGTGAATAGTTAACAAATTAAAGGACTTAATTGTTAAAAGCCAAATCTAACTCTAACTTGGAGTGCAAAAACTCAAAAGATAAAATTATGGAAAATTGACATAGTTAAAACACAAGCCCATGAAATTAAAGACAAGCCCATAATCAACATTTGAACTAACCTAATTCGACACAAAAACATCACAATTACAAGACAAAAAGTAGCAAAATTGTAACGTTCTATAATTAGAGTTGAATTTAATCCTAATTCACATGTAATAACTCATATTAAATGATAAAAACACTTGGGCGGAGATTAAATATGATTATTAGACACTAAAAATGCAATTAAATGCATAATTTCCTAATAATTCCAAAAGCATGTATTTAGTCATTTCGGTTAAAAAACCCACAAATAACATAAAAACACTTAGTAAATAATATATAAACAAGTGAAAGTATCAAGAAATCTTACTTAGTGTTGTTAAAATTGACTAAAAAATGAAAATTAGGACTTAGATAGGGAGTTGTGTCATTGACCTTGACAAGAAGAAAGAGAAAATGAGAAATTTTGAAGGACCAGGGTTTTTTAAGGCATATCACGGAAGTGACTGGTCAACTACATGGCCTTGCATTAGGCTATGCATTTCTTCGAATGGCCGTGATTCGTAAAATCCATGCAACTGAATATGCAGAAAAATTTTAAAGTACTTTATGAATTGTGCAATTTTAAATTTTAATTTGTAATGTAACTATCCTTGCATATAATCATTAAAACATATAATGAACTATCCTTAAGTCACAATTATAATTTCTCCAAGATGCTTAACTTGTACCAAAAACCACATAAAAAAGTTTAAAACCTAATTTAAAATAAATTCAAAATCATAGGTTGCCTCCTATGCAGTGGTTCGTTTACATCATTAGCTCAATATACTTCTTTCACTTACGATGGTTCAAATAATTCATTTGATTATAGCATAAGTACAAGTTTCATAACCTGTAAATAAGCCACCTAATTATGATTGCGACCACCCTTCTTCCTCATTTTCTTTTTTATTATTCTTTAGAATTTTTGGCTTTTCGAGTGGGTCCTTACGAGTGAAATAATGCTCAGATTTTTCACAAGATTTCTTTATTTTGATAACATTAAAAAATTTACACGAATTTCATTACCATCAAAAACTTTAAATGAAACCCTCTCATCCCCCACTCTTAGAGTTAACTCACCTCCATCAATGTATGTAAGAGACCTGGCGGTAGCTAAAAATGGTTCTCCTCAAAAAATGGATATTTTTATATCCTCGTCTATGTCCAAGATGGTTACAAAAGTGTAACCATTCATGTATCTTCATGGTTTTCATTTTTTCTGATTTATACAATTCGATACACGACCATGTATCAAACTGTGTATCTCCTTAAATCCCTAATTTAATATAAAATGACATTTTGAGTGGTTGAAGAGTTATGGATCAGTTTTGAGAGAAAATAGGGGGCAAAGCATGACTCTTTGGGTACCTATGAAGGGTTAGGCTTCCCCATTTCGATTATATGATGAAATCAAAGTCGAAGACATAATTTGGGCATCTTTCCATTATATATTGTGTTCTTTCTCTCTTAGGGATTGTTTATGTTATCCTATGTTTATTTAATTAGTTGTTATGTAAGAATGATCTTAATGCTCTATTAGATTGTTTTTATGTAAACCCATTACTAGAATCTTAAATACAATAGGTGATAGTTATGTTTGGATTCATTTATAGCAACTAATGGTGTCGAATCATTAAGTATAACATAATCTTGGTTAGATGACCTGAGCTTATATGGTTGTTACCTTGATTAATTTGTTTTCCTAACTTGAAGTGCAGCTATCTTATTAAATCTAGAGAGTTTGTTTTAGGTTGTTCGATAAGTAGGTTTAAATAAAGATCTTTTTTTAAGTAAACATGACCTAAATGGAAACTGAGGTTAATAGAACTTACTGTTAACCTACGATTAAATTTTGCTAGGAGACGTAGGCTAAGATTGAACTGAGGACGAAACTCCATGTCCATTAATCACTTTTATCACTTTTTGATTACTTTCCTTAATTTACTTCCTTTAGTTTATTTCCCTTTATTTTTTTATTTGAATCAAATCAAACCCCCATAACCTAAACACCAAAATTTTCATTTTGAACGTTTTACACACACTCTTTATAGGATCGACCTAGACTTATCACTAGCTATAGTTTTAAGTTTAGTTATTTTATGTAGTGTTACGACATGCTACCAATTTTGCGTCGTCTTCAGGGAGTGTAGGGTCTAGTTTTTGTTCTTCATTTTGGTTCATGTTTTGTACATATTTGTTTATAATTAGTTTGTTTAGTTATTTCTTTATCTTTTCATGCTTTCTTAGTGTTTATGCAAAATGGTCATATGGAAGGGAGTGTGGCATTGCTAGATATTATCAACACTATTGGTGGAAAAGTTTCCTATAACCCATATTCTCAATGCTATAACCAAGTTTGGGAGTGATCATACCAGCTTTAGTTATGAAGGGGATAGCTAACAAGAATACTTCCTAAATGAGCTGCAGAATGCACAACAATTCCCATAGAGATCACAAGCCTCTTATTATAACTCAAGTACATCTCTATAGGATTTATTTAATGCTATTATTGCTAATACCCTACATTTATAGTAAGATGTAAGGTAATTTTTGTAAGATACAAGGTATAGAGTCTAAAATTTGGAGAGCCAATAAAACTCAGGTACATCTATATAAGAATTAGTTAGTGTTGTTATTACTTATACCCTACAATTTCATCAGGATGTAAAATGGTTCCAACAAGATGTAATGTCTCGATAAGTCAGATAAATCAGATGGAAAGAACTATCAACCACTTAAAATCACAAAGTGAAGAGAAACAATCACCTCAACCTAAGGACACCCAAGGAATGTTAGTACGGAAACCTTACGTAGATAAAAGGAGCTTGAGAAATTTAAGAGGACTACTTAAGGGATTGCTTGTGAAGAAGAAGTTGGGAAGGAGCTCAAAGGAGAAAAATATATATCATTTAGCTCGAAGGTTAGTACTATGTCCCTAATTATTATTAAGACAAACCTTTCATCTTTACTTAGCAGGTTAGAGAAATTAAGCAAGGTGGAAAAGGATGAAGAGATATTTAAGATATTCCAAGAGTTCAGGCACTCAGTAAAGATTAAAAGTTTGAAGATTGGAAGATGCTGAATATGAGGGCCATCTATTTAGGTGTTATCCCGAATTACCTAAAGTGGAGAAAGTATAAACTGTGACACCTGAATATCATAAATTTGTCACTTAATGAGGAAAACAAGGAGTTGAGCTAGCGGCAATAAATAAAGGTGTTGCTTAGGAGGCAACCTAAAGGAATTTTATTTTTTTCCTTTACATTTTTACATTTGTTAGGATATGCATGTGTGCTTTAAGTTGTTTGTTTCTTATGTGAGTGTATGTTTTTAAGTTTGTTTGTTCTTATGTATTTTTAAGTTTTCAAACAAAAAGAGAGATAATCAACAAAAAAATAAACATTTTCTCTTTTTCTATTACTTCTAGGACTATAAAGTCACGATTAGAGAGTGAATTGATTAGAAAAATTCATGGCAACTTGAGCATGTACTTTACTTTTATAGACCGACACATTATATCAGTCTCATTATCTTTTGCATATGTGTTACCTTCACGACATGTATATCCTAAATTTGCTTTCATTTTTTATTCAAGACCACATTTTTATCACATGCATTGATATGGAAATGATATACGCATTCTTTGTTTCACAAGTTACAGTAGCTAAATACCCTACTTATTAATATTAATTTTCATTCATTAAGCCCCCTTGAGCTTTATTTGCCTTTTGTTTTTGTGCTAACCACTTTACATGCCTTAAACCTAACCGAAGTCCTACCCAAGCTTCAAAGCTAGTGTAGCATTTGTTAATTGTTGATGTTTATGGATGTACAAAAGTTTAAGTATGGGGGTGTGCATATGTGCGAGTTAGTTATAATTATTAGGATGTCATTTTATGTCTTATCAATGATTTCCAAATGTTGATGTAACATCTTTCATTTAATAAAAAGAACAAAGAAAAAGAGAAAAGAAAAAGAGAAAAAAAGAAAAAAGGAAAGAAAACTATGTTTAAATAAAAGTATCAAGGAGGAAATGCAATTGTTTTGCAAAGTTATTAATGAGTAGATTTTCCTCCTAAACTTGTATGGAATGGGTGATCTGAGTATGATGCATATGAGGTAGATGTTGTTTTGAAGGATCACCATTTATGGTAATAATGCATTGTTTGTCATCAATAGTTGTGAATGATTTATGCTTCATGTGGTTTATGGTGTGAGAACTTGAATTTGAGCTATAAAACATAGTTTTTGCATTCATCATAGCTAACGGTACCCAGGTTTTGGTGAATGTTAGTTTTTGCACTTGATATTACATTAAGTGTTACTCTTGCTTCACTAGCTTTGTTGTACTTTATGCTACATTACCCAAATACATCTCACCTTATCCCTTGCCCATATTACAACCCTAAAAATTCCTTTGATTTATGATTATGCATGTGAAACCTAGTGATGGAGAAATGAAATAATATGTAAAGTCATAGAATGTCATGATTATGAATGGTGTTTGAGTGTACCTACGGATCAATGCTATAAACACACTTTGTCCAAATTTACCACTAGATTGCTCAATTTCTAAAGGTGATTATTATTGATTGATCATTAGTAGAGCAATTGAATATTGAGTTCTTGCTATGATTTTAAAAGTTATTTCTCTTTACTTATGGCAATCTATTATTAGGAAATATGGAAATTATAAAAGTGTTTGGTTTGTGACTTTGATTTTGTTATTTTTGCCTGAGGACGGTCAAATCACATTTCCAAGTTAAGGCCTTTTCATTTGAGAAAGAAATATTGGTGATAATATAAGAGAAATGAAATAAGAAGTTATGCCTTGAATATCAAGTTTAACAAAGCTTTTGATTTTTTCAATTGAACTGATTGTTCAGCATCATGGAAGCTTGGTTTCCAAAAAAAATCACTAATTAGGTTAGATAATGTATTACTTTTCCAACATTCTTAACTTTGTAATGGAGAGCCAACCCAACCCCACTCTTTAAAGTTTCCAAGGGATTTAGACAAGGAAATTGCTTGTCTCCTTATCTCTTCACTTTAAACATAGAAGCACTTTCCAAGTTTATTGTCATGAATATGGTAAGTAAATCCAAAATTAAATTTCAATTTAAAAGTCAAAAGATTGGCATCTTTAATCTCTTTATTTTAAATTATTCACTTATATTATCTGGTGCTGTAAAGGAACTAATAGGGTCTTTATTAAGTCAATAAACTAATTCAGATATATCTTAGGCTTAAGCCACAATCGTTCCAAAAGTAATTTTTTTTATCATAGTTGGTTGAGTTAAATAGAGTAGCTTCTAATTATAAAAAATGGATTAAGCCATGAAAAAATCCCATCCAAATATTTGAGGATCCCTTTAACTATGAATAGGGTACCCTTTTATAATTTAAGTTATTGATTAATTTTGTTCAAAAGAGACTTAGAAATTAGTATAATATATTTTCAATATTTAGGGAAGTTACAACTAATCAACTCCATTTTAAGAAATTTCTACATTGTTAGACATCCTAACTACCTCTTTCAAAGGAGATAATAAATTTTATTAAAATTTTGTTGAGTAAGTTTATATGGTTGGAAGATAAAATAATAGGAGCCAAAGTTAAGTGGACTAATCTATATCTTTATAAGAAGAATGGGTTATTGAAATTAAATTAATTAGAACCATTAATAACGTGCATTTAATTAAGAGAATGCAAAAGCTATTGACGGATAAAGAATTACTTTAGTTAAAATGGTTGCTTACACACTTCTTAAAGAGTTAAACCATATAGAAAGTTAGGCCAAAACATTTAGACCCTTAAATATATCATGAAGACAAGGGATTTATTTAGCAATTTTTTTAAGCATGCCATTGGTAATGACATGAGCACCTCCTGTTGGTTTGATAATTAGCATATGTTAGGGCCTTTATATAAGCTAAAGAATTCGAATCCCTCAAGGTAAGCATAGAAATAACCTTTATTGAGGGAGATCAACTTATACTAGCACCAAATTATTAACTATACTAATAATCGTTTGAAAGAAATTGGAGGTCTAATGACTTGGTAGAGACCAAATGTATAGAGGTAGCTTTATAAGGATTAATCATAGAGAAGTAATGAAAGCAGTTTGTTCAAGATAAATTAGAAGCTTTTTTAGGATTAATCACTTTTTACATGTTTTTGAAGATGGAATATGCTTAACACATGAAGAATAAGGATTTGAGAATTTACAATTACCTAGGATACGTATTTTGGAGTTCTAAGAAAATTGAACAATAAGGAAATAAAATGGAACTAGTGTTGGTGATATGTTAGTGTCAGGCACCATAATTTCACCAAAATAGGAGATTAGAGAAATAAAGGTAAAGAGGCAATCATGTGGTTTTCATGATTGGTGTTGTACTCATTAATAATTTTCACTCATAAAGTTCTAAAAGTTAACTAGTGCTAGTGTCAAAGTTAGATAGGCACCAACTTCATAGATTAGTCATTTAGTTTAGAATTTTAGTTTTATGTTTGTACAAGGATTTAATTATTTTTTCAAAGTTTTTGATTTATTCCTATTCAGATTATAATAAAAGGAAATGCCCTTTTTCCCTTAAGACTATATTTTTTAGGGATTTTATACTTATTAAAGGTTGAAGTATTCATTTACACTACAAGAAAATGGGGTTTAGCGATGAAATTTACTGACAGAATGGGAAGGTATTCCATCAGTAAGCTAAGTTAGTGATGGAATTTACTGGTAGAATAAGTCATCAGAGAAACAACCGTAGGTAATAATTGGTGACGAAGCACAGATTTTTTGTCACTAATTTATCGACATATATTTTATGTCTGTCGCTATATTTAGCAACGGTAATTTTCTGTTGTCGATAAATTGAGCGTGAAATCTTTGTTTGATCGGTAAATTTAGTGACATAACGCTTCTTTGTCGGTAAATTTACTGACAGATTTACCAAATCTATCAGTAAATTCACGACTAACTTTACCGATGGAACTTAGTAATCTGTCGGTAAATTCACTACATTTTACAGACAAACTTTAGTTTTTCGTCAGTAAATTTACAAACACTATTTTTTAAAATTTTCCCTTCATTTAATTTTATTTGATAATCTTATGATTGATGTATAATTTATATAGTTATTAGTTGATAATATGTTGATTTGTTTCTACATTTAATTTGATAAAATAGAAATATGCTTAATGATATGAAGTAAAAATTATGTTAATTGATAATAAAAAGTTTTTTGTACAGCAATAAGTATTTAATTCATACAAAATGATTACAACTACGTTATTCATTTGGTGAATGCAAGCTCTGAATGTTATGATGAGGTGTTACCCTTCCCCTTCAACTCATCCATCTTATTACGGAGTAGGGCTATATACTCCATCGACTATTGCAACTGAGTTGTCAATGCCTGTACTGTCCTCCAAACCTCATGGACTTCATTAGATGACTACCTACTAGATGCTACTATAGTGGATGTAGAGGATTGCAAATAACATGTGTTTATAAATGAACCTAAGCCGAATATCCTTCCACGACGGTCCCTACCACCCGCTGCATGAAGATAGGTTTGACTCTCATCAACATCTTCAGACTACTGAGACTGTCATTGAATGCTTTCTTATATTTGGTCCTATCAAAAGGCAATGTTTATGTTAATAAATGGTAATTATTAAACATTAATATTAAAACATAAATTTTACATACATTTAGTTCCCTACATTGGGTGTTGATGAAGGTCACACCGTCATGCTTCTTAGTGTGAGTGTGTAAAAAAATTTGATAGGGTGCAAGCTTCCAGCCCATAGACTTTTCCTACATTAGAATAATATGTTATAAATGAACTACAAGTTACAAAAATTTTAGTAAAATTTCTTCTATTTTTATGGTATTTACCCCCTGTTGAACAAAGAAAGTAACTCAACAATACAACCATATATGCCATTAGAAATTTATAACATTATCATTCTCCAAAACACACATATTTTCATTCTAAAATTCACTCATCAACTTAAATTGAAATATATCAAAGTAAAAAAATCAGAATATAAGTGTAAAGTGTAGATACTTAAAAGTCTCTCTACATGCTTGTGGTGGGTAATAGTGCTAGTAGTGTGCCCTAGGCCAATGGTCATATGTGACTTTTGTACTGACATTCTGACTTATTATTTATATATTATG
>JAOTAY010020515.1:0-12355 GCA_025629805.1 Erythroxylum baracoense
TATATGAATGCATGAACATAGCAAAACAATTTTAAGCATTCCTAACCCGTTCCAAATTACTATTTTACCCTTCCCATTGGTGAGGAGATGTTACATAAAAAGTCATTCAAAATATTTCAAATGAGGAGAAGGAGTCGAGCTAGTGACTCTTCTTGGGAGGCAACCCAAGGGAAGTAAATTTATTTTATTTACATTTTCATATTACTTTTTTTTACACATGTGCGTTTTTAATTTATTTGCTTTTCTTATTTTAAGTTTTCACTCAAAATGAGAGAAAGAATAAAACAAACAAACAAACATTTTCTCATTTTCTATTGCTTCTAGGATGATATAATCATGATTAGAGTGTGAATTTGTAACATCCCGCTTCCAGACAAAAGGTTGAACCAGGGAAATTGATACATGTGAGAGCAATCGGAGAAATTAGAAAAACACATCTCATGCTCATGCATTTGTGAACAGTGATCTTTGCATATGAAAAATATCTGTACATACATTCATGACATTTTCCCGGTATAATTGTGAATAAATGGGAATTGGGTTAAACCCTAAATGAGTGGACCGAATATTTTTTGGGTAAATTTTCTGATTGAAATCGGGATTGTCATGAACATGCATCGTACATATTTTGCATCAATAAATGCTTACAATTATGCAAAATTATTAATTTGTGTGCAATGAATTGCACTAATGGATTGTGCAGGTTAAACAATCCGCGGTCAGGCGGCAGTCAGGCGTTTCAGAAAAAGAAAGCGAATACTAATCTGGAGCGTTCTGTGAGTAGACCTAGATGGTCTCATTTCATTAATTGTTGTTTTGATTTTCTGACTTTATGTTTGCGGTTTAAAAAAAATTTATACCGACTTTTAATTGTTTAGTGATGTGGCACACCACCCTCGCGGGGTACGAATTCAGATATCACTATCGATATCAGGTTCGGGTCCAGCGGGAGTGGGGTGTTACAGAATTGGCTAAAGAATTTCATAGCAACTTTACCATGTACATTTGCTCTTGTGATTAGCTGATGTGCATTATCTTTAGAAGAGTAGTGACTAATGGTAGACAAAGTCGGTGAGATTTTGAGCCTTCTTAGACTGACATACTCATATCAGTCCCATTGTCTTTGTTTATGTTTGACCTTCATGACATATACATCCTAAATTTGCTTTGATTTTCTATTCGAGACCATATTTTTATCACATGCAATAACATGGATATGATTAGGCATTCTTTACTGTCCAAACTACATTAGCCAAATAGCCTACCCTATTGACACAATTTCTCCCTTATTAACCACCTTTGAGCCTTATTAGCCTTTCTTTGTGTACTAACCACATTACATGCCTTTAAACTTATCCAAATATCCTACCCAAGCCATAAAGCTAGTTGATTATTTGTGATTTTTGAGTTTGTGGATGTACAAAAGTGTAAGTGTAGGATGTACATATGTGTGAGTTGGTTGTAATGTTGGGATGCTATTTTATGTCATATCGTTAGAACTCCCATGTTAATGTAGTTTCTTTTAATGGTTTTTTAAAAAAAGAGAAAAAACACAAAAGAAAAAGAGAAAGGAAAAGAAAAAATGTATACGTTTAAATAAAAGTGTCTGGGACGAAGTGCATATGGATTGCAAAGTTATTTGTGATTAATGCATCCTCCTAAAGTTGTAATGAATGGGTTATTTGAGTATGTTGGATATGAGGTTGATGCTGGCTTAGAAGGTTCACTCTTTATGGTTTCAATGTATTGTCATCAATTGTATGAGTGATCCCTTCAGGTTGGTATGTGCTTTATGTGGTTTATGTGTGAGAGTTGAATTGAGTTGTGAAATATAATTATTGCATTTGCCATAGCTGACGGTACCCAATTTTGTATGAATGTTAATTTGCGCACTTGATAATATATTAAGTGTTACTTTTGTTTCACTAGCTTTGATGACTTTCATGCTAGCTTTTATGTAACACCCACATACCTCCTAAAAGGATATGCAAATGCCACCCAAAACAGAACTAAAACATGCCAAAATATTCCAACACTTGAAAGAAAATAAGGCAACACTTCATATTACATAAGTTATGTTATATACATAACATAATATACATATTGTTCTTATCACATACATGCCTTAAATCCAAATCCATCCTGTATTATAGTTATTACAAACCATTTACACAAAATACAAAATGTATCATTTTATACATCTCAAAAAAGAAATCTTCCAAACAAATCAAGTCCTTAATTGGCCACTGGGGTTGTCCCAACCTTAGGTCTTCTTATCAGAACCTACAAGGAGGTAAAACCAACGTGTTAAGCATATAGCTTAATGGAGAATAACTAAACAAAATATAAATGGCGACTGTTTCTAATAGTCGTTTGACATTCTCATACTCAGAATCAAATCATATCACTTAATTATTTATATTCAAGAGCAACCCACACATTACATGTCTCAGAGTAATTTATAATTCATTAAGACAAAACAAAACATACAAATATCATAATAGAATGTCATTGCTTCAGAACAAAATGCACAAGTTTCAAAACAGAACATAATTGTGCCAGAACAAGTTAGAACTTATATCAAATCAGAATTCATCTTGTATCAGATCAGAATTTATCTTATTTCAGATCAAAACTTATTTATCACATAATCAAACATGTATCAGAACACAAACCAGGTTAGCTTGCTAATCCTTTTTACAGAAGTGGGTAACGGGACTAGAATAGGAGATACCTATTATTAGGATAACAGAACAGGGGAAACTTATGTATCAAGCACAGAAGTGTCTATATCAAGAGACACCGGAGTGTCGATATCAGGAGACATCGGGGTGTCAATATCAGGAGACACCGAAGTGTCATAGGAGTAGCTGCAAACTCTTTTAGGCATGCCCATTTACCCACGAATAGTACTTGACAGTTTGAAAAAAAAACCATTTCAGATTTTAGAATCACAAGTAACTAATGTAGTTTATAACATATATCTTTATTACATTTTTCTCAAATTGAACAAATTCACTCCCTTTCGATTAAACTCAATATGCCTTATAAACATAAGCATTTGCATCAATATATCAATGAAACATTAAGTCATTACATATTACATAACATCATAGAAATTCTCAATTCACAAACATCCATATCTAATTCTCTTCATATCAAACCCTTAGAATACATTTGTATTCTTAAGAACATATTCATCTTGAACATACCATACATGTTAACGTTAGAAACATTATTAAATAATCACACATTCTTTAAGTTATCACCTCAATTAATAGCCCATAACTAGATTAACTTCTATTCAATTAATCTAACATCATCTAGGTTCATTTTCAACCTCAATCAAATTCAATTAAACCATTATTAAATACCTTAACCTTTTATAGTCTGAAAATTGTCCAAAACCAACATTTCTCCTTCCTAAGTACCATCCACGATCGTGGGGAGGTATCATGGGGTACCTCCCCATAATTGTGATAGAAGCTACTGCATCTGTCCACGATCGTGTGGGATAGGTGCCACGATTATGGCCTAACCCATTTTCTTGCAAATTTCCATATCCAACACCTTTGTTCCAAATTCCAAACAACTTTATTTTAATGCATATATCATATCTCAATTACACCTTATCCATGCTTCAATCCCTTATCAAATTCATTTCCAAATCCAACTCAAAACCATTCACTTGACAGCTCATAACCATAGTCCTTCATGTATTAAACAAAAATAGAAATTATCATACCAACACCATTTTTCTAGCACTCAATTACTAACATCTTAAGATATATTTCATGCCAATTCAATTATCATACCACTTATATGAATACATACTATCAAGTTTAGAATTCCCTTACCTATTTAACTTCAAATTTCAACTCCAAAGAACATACTAATCCTGCCCTTCCAAGTAATCAGCACATATCTAAATCAAAGTGCAAATTTTAGCACTAACAAGACAATAGCACCGAAAATAGCAGAACCTACTTCTTAATGCAATAACTTACAAAGATTGCAATTGAAGATGATCCAAAATCAAGCAAAATTACAGAAGTTGAGAGGGAGTGAGAGGTTTTGGTTGAGATGAGCAAATGAAGGCTGCCGAAACACCAAATGGGTTAGAGTGATTCAGCTCTTACTTTTTTAGGTGTCCTAAATTTGAAAGGACACATGTCCTTTCATAGGATGACCTACATGGCAAACATAGGAGTGAGCCATTTGTCTTCTTATAATGTCGCAAAATGCCACAACTTATCACTCAACCAATGTTGCTAGATGCCATTCAAAGTATAGGCTTAGTCATACTAATGTTCATGTACCAACTTATCTCACCACTAGACATGTTCCTAGTCCAAATGTCCATTTTGATACTTTCATTCTCTAATGGTATTAATTAATTACAATTCACTACGTGTGATCCATTAACATAAAATTCAAGACATGCAATTTACAATCATATCATAATTTTAACACCTATCACATATATACTTTCATGAACATGTAACATTTCAACTAGGGTGTAATTTGGGGCTTTACACCTTACCTTTACCCACGTTACAACCTTGAAAAGTCCTTTGATCCATGATTTTCCATGTGAATCTTAGTGGTGGAGAAATGAAATGATTTGCAAAGTTATAGAGTGTCATGATCATGAATGGTATTTGAGTGTACCCGTATATATATTTTAGTTAAACACATTTTCTAAGTCTACCATTAGATTTCTCAGGTTCTAAAGGTATTGAATGTTGATTGATCATAAGTAAAAGCTTGGAATATTAAGTTCTTGCTTTAATTTTTGAAAATCAATTATCTTTGCTTATGATTATGTTTTCTTGGAAAAATATGGGAATTGAGTGAATGTTTTGGGTCTATAAGCTTAATTTTGATATTTTGCCTAAGAACGACCAAAAGTTAAGCGTGGGAGAAATTGATATGTGCTTAATTGATTGTATAATTGTTCCATAATACTTAGTGATTAATGACATAAAATTGCTTAAGATACTCACTTTGACTTGTATATGGTTTTAGACAC
Source organism: Erythroxylum baracoense (assembly GCA_025629805.1). Lineage (NCBI taxonomy): Eukaryota > Viridiplantae > Streptophyta > Magnoliopsida > Malpighiales > Erythroxylaceae > Erythroxylum > Erythroxylum baracoense. The sequence continues at coordinate 5,033 of JAOTAY010020515.1, forward strand.
AATTCGGAAGAAAAGAAGTTAAAATGAGTCGAAAGCATTATAATTGGGCCGTTCTCTAAAGGTTCACACTCACTTTTTTTTATGGAGCAAGAAGAAGAAGATTAGATCAAGAATAATACAAGAAGAAGACAAGAAAATGAAGAAAATGGTGAAGAAGCTCACAACCATGTATGATTTGTCATGGGCGTGAAACATTTGTCATACCTATGACTCATTTTGCATGGGCGTGAACTCATGGCTGTGAGCCTCAACTAGGGTGGCTCACGGCCGTGATTGCCCTATGCACCACTGTGGTACATTGATACCTCACCCGAACCCTACTTTGTGTTATAAATCCTTCTTTTTTGTGACAAAAAAAGATATGAAAGAATAGGTGTCTTTCGATCGAGAGAAAAAAGGAGAAGATATTTTTGGCTAGGTTGAATCGTAAGAGACCTTCGGGAGCTTCAGGAGAGCACAAAAAGGGAGGTAAGCCCTCCACCATGAGAAGACCTATAGAGGGGTAACTTCCCGACATCAGTTTGAAGGTGATATCGACGTTGACAACCCAGTTAAGCATTCCTTCCTTATATTTTTGTTTCTTTCTCTCTTTAGAAATTGATTATGTTATTCAATATGTATGGATTTAGGTATTGTGAAAGGATGATATTAATGCATTCATTAGATCATTTATTTGCAAACCCATTGCTAGAATTTGATATAATCTGAAATTTTATATTTGAAATTCAAGTGTAGTGATAAAATGATTTGTAATCATTAGGGATAACATAACCTAGGTTAAATGATATATCGTATGAGGTTTTTTCCTTGATTAATCGATTTTCCTAATTCGTAATGATACCCCTCAATTAAATTTAGAGATCGTATCCTAAGTTAATTAATGGTTATGTTTAATTTACAATTGTATCTTGATTAAACACTACTTAAGGGAAAACTCGAGTTAATTATTAACCAACAATTAATAGTTTCTAGGAGAGGTTTGAGAACAACAAATCATTGAATTTAGTTAGGGTATAGGCCCAGATAGAATCAAAGAACCGGATTCTTATCAAATTCACCACTTTCATCACTTGGTGTGTTTTCTTTAATTTATTTTTCTTAGTTTAGTTTCATTTTATTTTCTTATTTCAAACCAACCAAGCCCCCTAAACCTAAAAACTAATTAATTTCATTTCAAATACTTTATATACACTCTTTGTGAGATCGACTTAGATTCACCATGCTATAGTAGTAGTCTAGTTTATTTTGACTAACATTATGATGTGCTATCATTTAGGTTTGATGTAAACTAGAAAACAACGTAAAGAGTGAATATATAAAAGCAACTCAAATGAAACAGTATAAAATTGAGAAAATTTATAAATTGGTTGAAATACAGTTCTTTGGTTTAATCTTAGCCTACGCATAATTTCACATATGTCATTGTATTATCATCTTCACACCTTTCTTTAGATTATTGATCGTGAATTAACAACAATCTTTATTAATCCCGATGTTTCCTTAGATCATAGTTAATCAAGAAGAGCTTGTTAATTAACCTTAACTATCAAATAACCTAAAATACGCTTTTTAATTTTAATCAAACAGTTACCTTATGAGTGAGAAAAATAGATCAATCTAAGCAATAATCACACAAGCTCCGATTATTTAACCTAGATTACATTATCCCTAATGATATAATATCATTAGTTGCCACTAACAAATTCAAACATGACTATTGTGTATCGTATTCAAAGTTCTAGCAATAAGATTTCATGAAAAAAAATCCAATAGAGCATTAAGATCATTCTTACACTATACCCAATCAATAAACACAAGATAACGTACATAATCTAAAAAGAGCGAAGGAACACGATACAGAAAGACGATATGCTTAAATGTGCTCCTTGGCGTGGACTTCACCTCCAAACTAGTATTGAGAAGCTTAACTCTCTATCATCTCCATCCATATCAAAGAAAGAGTTATTAATCGCCTCTGGAGATGTCAAAAATTAAAGAAGAAATGAAGAAAACCACATCTGTCTAAGTCTGCCCTCTGTCATCATAATATAATCTTTTTATAATAAAAAACTATGATACCAGTGGACAGGTGGCAAATGAATGGGTTTGACTTACTGTGTCATGCTTGTAAGTATGAGTTATGGGCATGGTAAGGAGTGTCTCACCCATGATAAATTTGTCATTGGCATGACATAGGTGTCACGATCATGACTAATTTGTCATGGTCATGAGACACATCTCATGGTCGTGACCTTGCATGTCTTCATTCCTTTCGGTATTTTCTTGTCTCCTCTTCATTCTAACCCTTCTTCTTTGCCAATTGATTGTGAATCTTAAGAAGATGGCTCAACGAGTATGCTTTCGAATCACTTTAGCTATTATGCTTCCAAATTGTACCTAAGATCAAATATGAGTTAAAGTGAGTGTCAAAAGCATTTTAAAGCATTAATCACTAAGTGTCAAGGATTGAATGTATCAAAAATTAAGCACATATCAAGTTCCCTCACACTTAGCTTTCGACTGTCCTTGGGCAAATCATCAAAACCAAAGTCACAAACTAAAACACTTACTCATTTTCCGTATTTTTTTCAAGAAGAGAGAAATAACTTCCAAAACCATAGTAATGACTCAACATTCAATAATTCTACTCATGATCAATCAACATTTATCACCTTTAGAAACTGAGCAATCTAGAGATAGAATTAGACAAAATGAGTTTAAATATGGTAAATTCATGGATACACTAAAATACCATTCATGATGAAGACATTCCACAACTTTGCATATCATTTCATATCTCTACCATTAAAGTTCACATTCAGAACTATGAATCAAAGGACTTATCTAAAGTTGTAATGTGGGCAAAGGTAAGGTAAGATGTATTTGGATAATGTAGTATAAAATCCATCAAATCTAGCGAAGAAAAATTGATTCTCAATGCAATATCAAGTGCAAAAGCTAACATTCATTCAAAATTGTGCACCATCAGCTATGATGAATGCAACAACTATGTTTCATAGCTTAAATTCAAGCTCTCACACTATAAGCCATATGAAGCATAACCAATTAGAAGGAATCAATTATAAAAGTTGTTGATAATACAATGCAAATATAAAGTGTAATCCTTCCAAAATAACATCTACCTCATAAGCAATATACTCAATACAACTTTAGGAGGAGACATTAATCATGAATAATTTTGCAAAATAATTGCATTTTCTCCTAGATACTTATATTTAAACTTTTTTCTGTTTCTTATTTTTTAAAAAAATAAAAAGAAGCTAAACCAATAATGGAATTAAATGACATTATGACAAATAGAATCAACCCACATATATGCGCACCCTAAACTTAGACTTTTGTATTTCCACAATCATCAACAATCAACAAATACTCCACTAGCTTTGTGACTCAGGTAGGAAAATTGGTTAAGTTTAAAAGTATGTAATGTGGTTAATATAGAAAGACAGACCAATAAAGCTCAAAGGGGCTTAATAAAGGAAAATTCATATCAATAGGTGTGCTATTTGACTAATGTAGCTTGTAAAAACAAAGAATTCCTAATTATTTTCATGTTAATGCATGTGAAAAATGTGGTTTTGAATAGAAAATCAAAACAAAGTCAGGATATACATATCATGAAGGTCGTACATAAATATAGACAATAAGACTGATACAGATGTGTTAGTCTAATAAGGCTCAAAATCTCACTAGCTTTTGGCTACCACTAGTTACCACTCTTCTAAAGATAATGCATATTGATCAATTATAAGAGAAAAAGTACATGTTAAAGTTGCTTTTGTGCCCAAATAAGTGTTGTGTCTAGTTTCTATTGCCCTTAATTACCTTCATATCTTGATTTTGGTTATAAAATCCTTGTGTTTTGATCCTACTGTGAGATGAATTGAGTGAAAATCGTGTGAATATTGCATGAATGTTAATTAGATTATTTGGTGAATGTTGCATGGAAATTAAGAATTTTGCATGAAAATGGGTGTGACACGTTAATTGCATGTCACACACATTAATTCAAGTTAATTCCATAAAGACACATGTTAATTCTACACACACACACACACACACACATGGTTTAATTGCACACACACACGTTCATTCTATATGCACACACGTTAATTGTATACATACACACACACGGTTTATTCCATATACACAAACATGTTCATTCCATGTACACACACATGTTCATTTTTCCAGCTGCAACGTTCTCATCTCACCATGCATGCTTCATATTAATTCTATTCTCACAGCTATGCATACACGATCATACTCCAAGCAACATGCGTTATTATATATGTTTAATCATTCACGTTAATTTCTTGAAACACCAGCTGTCATTCTCTTATTTTCCAGTTGCTTACTCCACGGTTCTCTTCATCACCATGATGTTTAACGTTCTTCTCATCCAGCCATGTTTCACTAGCCATGTCCACAATTTTTCATCAATCCACACCTAGCAATTATCTTAGACATGTCATGTTATGACATTTAATTGACAGCAGTGCATGCTATTTAACAATGCACAGGCATGACATATAAGTCACACCTGTGATTTACATGCACAGGCGTGACATATAAGTCACACCTATGACTTACTGTAAAATGTTTTAATTTTTATTTGTAGGTTTAAGACGTGGTAGATTAAGACAGTCAAACACAGAACCCTAAACCTAAATGCAATCTACAAAAGGAATGTTAAGGTGGAGTAGCGGCAGGCTGGGACCAGAGTGAGTCGAGAAGAAGAGTAAAAAAGTAGAGAGGTGGAAGCTTGGAAGAGGCCAAAAGCGAGAGCTAAAGCTGAATCCTATTCAACCTGGGTGAGCATTCACTTGGGTGAGAAGCTGAAGCAGAAGGCGAGAGCCAAAGCTAGAAACTTGAGAGGAACTGGAGTCTCCATAATTCTTCATCTGATGATTTGTTTGCCTATTTTATTCCTCAATTGTTTCTTTGTTTCTTTCATTTTATTATCTATTATTAACTAACTTATACTCTTATTAGTTTAGCTGACTGTTATCTGTTTCTTTTGATAGTCCATTCGATATTCACTGTTATATTATTGCATTAATTCTTTTGTTGACTGTAATATGCAATTAAAATGTTTAATTATGATGAATGTTGTGATATCCGTCATGGGCTGATCTATTTTTTTTTAGAATTAATGTAACTATTTGGTTGAATATGCATGATTGGGTTACGGATCTATTGTCTTATTTATTATTGTGGTTTCTGAATTGAATGGATTTAATAGAATGGCCAAACTTTGCATCATTTTAGTGTTAGATGAAGATTCTAGGGATGAAGTTTACTACGAATCGAGAAACTATGGACACTTAGGTTAATAACTAGAAATATATTAACTTAAGTGATAATCGATAGTCAAGTTTTCATAATCAATTCGGATAATAACTTGTTAAATAAGAAAGTTAGACTAATCGATTTAGAACCTAACTATTAATTTTAGTAAGACAACAATCCAATCACTTTCCCTTAATTATGCATAGGAGATTAAATTAGTGAAAATAATTTTCAGGAGTTTTTCCACTTCAATTAAGTATTTGTCTTTGCTCCCGATCGATTCCATCTACATTTCAATTTGATTTCATAATTTTCCTTAAAAGTTTTCACTCAACAATCGGGATAGAATATCTAGGAATGCATTATTTTTATTTTTATTTTTAATTCAAACTTAATTTAAGTTGACCAATTTCACTTTCGTGAGAGACAACCCTGGCTTATCAACTACAACTATCTCGTATACTTGCAAGTAGGATAGCCTAGGTCATTTTAGAACTTTTTAGGCATAACAAGTTTTTGGCACCATTGTCTGGGGAAGTGATTAGTGTTTTAAACTGGAATTAATTTCGATTATTTTTATTTGCCAAAGTGATTTTGATTGTTTCCTCGATTATTTTGTTTGTTCATGCATACATTATTTTCATGTCATTTCATTGAGTTGTTTTAGAAAATTTCTTCTTAATTCACTATTGTTTTTATTTAGTTTATGTGAGGGAGGAGGTCTTATGAAGGTGAACTTACTCCCTTTATTGACAATGAACATTGGATAAGAGGACCTTAAAGGGATGTTGAAGACATTTTCGAATGACCTAAACTAGAAGAACAAGAGATGGGTGAAAGGCATCCAGTGATGAAGGAGTATTCCAGATCAGTAATCGGTACTGTCACTTCGTGCGCACGATTGGGAGAGGTAGCTAGGAACTATGAATTGAAGAGTATCCACTATAACGTGCTGCCATCGTTCTATGGGGTTCCTAATGAAGACCCTTTAAACTTCATTCGGTAATTCTATACCACACTCCAGACATTCCCGTTAGATGGCCTAGAAGAAGATCAATTCAGGATGAGGTACTTCCCATACACATTGAAAGATCAGGCCAAGGCATAACTGATAGCCCTTTCACCCAGTTCATTGACTATATGGGAAGAGGTGTATAACAAGTTCATGGGAAAGTTCTATCCCCACCACAAGATTATTTCTAGTTCTTAACCTAAACGTCCATAGTTTCTAGTTCTGTATTAAACTTCTCCCCTAGATCCTTCATTTAATGATAAAATATGCAAAGTTTGGCCATTCTATTACATTCGTTTAGCTAAAAAACCACAGAAATAAATAAGACAATAAATCCATAACTCAATCATACATAGTTAACTAAAATAGTTACATTCATTCTCAAGAAAAAGAGACCAACCCATCATAGCATAAACACATTTCATCATCTCCATACACTTTAGTCCCATGTTACTGCCAATAGAAGAATTAAAGTAATAAAACAGTGAATACTAAATGAATTATGAAAAGATAATAAAGCAACGGTCGGTTAAGCTAAAAAAGTAATAATTTTAGCAAATAAACAAGAAATAGAGCAACAGATGAACAGAATAAACAAACAAGGATCAAGTGAGTGTGAAGGCGATGGTCTCCTGCCCCTCTCAAGCTTCTCATATTAGCTCTCGCCTTCTGCTTCAGCTTCTTTTCACACAAATGCTCACACTACGTTCCCCTCTCTACTATGTTTCTCTCTTCTTCACTAACTCGCTCTATTCTCTTCTCTTCTTCCCTTCTTTCTCTCTATTTTCTCTCTCCCAAAGTGTCTCTGGTGTGTTGAGTGAAGAATGGAATGAAAGATAGAATTGTGAATAATACCATGTAACACCCCACTCCCGCCGAACCCGAACCCGATATCGACAGTGATATCCGAATTCGTGCCCCACGAGGGTGGCGTGTCACATCACTTAACAATTTAAAACTCGGTATACATATTTATTTATTTTTTATTTTTTAAACCA
>JAOTAY010020516.1:0-12351 GCA_025629805.1 Erythroxylum baracoense
GACATTCCAACGAAGCCGCTTAATAAAACATAACCTAGTTGAGTAACCGAGGGACATTCATCACAACTGTTTGCCTTCCCATCAAAAGGATAGGTTCATGTTAATGAAAATTAACAAAAATAGTATGTTGTTTAATAAATCCTACCGATCTTTGTGAATAGCATGACTTCATATGAAAAGCTACCTAAGGATAGTTACAATTTTAAATAACTAACTAATTATCAATGTATGCATGTGAGTGATAAGAGAGAATGAATTTGACATTAAGTCTTGATTAGTATGTATATTTAGTCCGAAGTACTTAAACACAAATTTCATAGGTTAACAAGTAATAACAACTTGAAAGATTGTGTTTGTAGTTAAATTTGATTCGTAAAGTTCAATGACAATGCACCATTATTACATATGTGTGTGTTATTTTTTAGTGTTCTTTTGTTTTGTTTTTGTTTTTGTTTGAGGATAAGAAAAAGTTTTAGTGTGGGGATGTTGATAGTTGTTTAAAAGTCTAGGACCGATATCTCGTTAACACAAAAGTTTCTAAATTAGCATTGAAGATAGGAGAAATCCCCTTTCTCACAATTTGTTAATCTTCTTTATTTGGATTTCAGTTGTCAATTGGTGCTACTCAAATTTGATTTCTTGCATTAATTTAGAATTCTCATTTCAATCACTTCATATTTGATTGTTTACTTTTCTGTTTAGTTTTTATTTTCATTTTAATTACATTTTTTAGGCTTTAGACAAATTAGGATTCAATTAGTTCACTAATTCCTCATGGGATTGAAACCTCACACACTGCGCTACGACCCGTGCACTTATGAAAATATTGATCGTTGTATAAGATTAAAACTTTCTCAATAATGACTTAGAGGAATAAATTGAATAATGTAGCAAAATATTACATTTGGGATGACTCATATCTAAAGAGGCACTGTGCAGATTAGGTCATAAGGAAGTGTGTGCTTGAAAGTGAAACACCTTCGATCTTAGCCTTCTTCCACTCATATGCACATGGGGGACACTTTAGAGTTAAAAAGACCACCCATAAAGTTTTGGATAGTGGTTTTTACTGGCCTTTATTGTTTAAGGATGCATACAACTTTTGCAAGTCATTTGGTAGGTGCCAACGGTCATGTAACTTGTATCGTAAGGATCAAATACCACAAACTCCCATTCTTTTATGTGAAACTTTTTTATGTTTAGGGTATTGACTTTATGGGACCTTTTCCTCCATCTTTTGGTTTTAATTATATATTGCTTACAGTTAATTATATTTCCAAATGGGTGCAAACTAAAGCCACCAAAACTAATGATGCCAAGGTTATTGTAGCTTTTGTCAAATCTGACATCCTTTATAGGTTCAGGATGCCAAAGGCAAACATCAATGATAAGGACGCCCGTTTTTTTGGTAGGCTGATGGAAACACTATTTAAGAAATATTACATCATGCACATGGTCTGCACCTCTTACCATCCCCAAATGAGTGGCCAAGCTAAAGTGTCAAATTGAGAAATCAATTCAATCTTGGAGAAAACAGTTTAGCCTAATAGAAAGTATTGGAGTGTGAGGCTAGAAAAAGCAATATAAGCTTATCAAACGACTTATAAAACATCAACCGAATTGTCTCCACATAGACTAGTGATTGGGAAGTCGTATCACATTCCAGTGGAGTTGCAACATAAGGCTTATGGGGTTATAAAACAATACAATATGAAATTGGAAGATACAGGTGTGCTTAGGAAGTTGCAATTGCAAAAGTTGGAGGACATGCGGAATGGATCCTGTCAGAACATAATGATATATAAGGAAAAGATGAAGGCTTTTCAAGATAAGATGATTTCAAGGAAAAGCTTCATTGTGGATCATAAAGTGCTTCTCTATCACTTTAGGCTCAAATTATTCCCAGGTAAGTTGCATTTCCATTGGATTGGCCTGTTTGTTATTACTCATGTCTTTCCTTTTGGTGCAGTAGAGATGTAGAATTTGAAAACATAACAGACATTCAAAGTGAATGATCATCACCTAAAATTGTATTGTGAAGGCTTCCAAATGGAGAATATGGAAGTGCTCGTGCTTGAAGACACAAATGGCATCACTTATTGAGGGTAACATAGGGTCGAGCCAATAATAATAAACAAAGGCAGTGCTTGGGAGGCAATTTAAGGGAAGTTGATTTCTTTTTATTTACATTCCCACGTTTGTTGTTTTCATTAAATGCCTCATGTCTTGCATTTGATGTTACATTAGGGACAATGTAAGTTTTAAGTGTAAGGATGGGGATCTCGATTTTTATACACGTTTTTAAAGTTTAATTGTTGCTTATGTGGCTTCTTAGGCATTTCCAAAATCACAAACATTTTCTCTTTTTCTATTACTTTTAAGACTATATAGTCATGATTAGATAGTGAATTGAATATAATAACCCATGGCAACTTAAGCATGTACTTTTACTCTTATGATTGGTCAATGTGCATTATCTTTATAAGAGTATTGAATAGTGGTAGACATAAGCTAGTGAGATTTTAAACCTTTATAGACTGACACATCCATATCAATCTCATTGTCTTTGTTTATGTGTGACCTTCATGACATATACATCCTGACTTTGCGTAAGTTTTCTATTCAAGATCACTTTTTTATCACATACGTTAACATAAAAATGACATAGACATTCTTTGTTTCATAATCTACATTAACCAAATAAATTACCGATTTATTTTCCTTTTTTATTTGTGCTAATCACATTTCATGCTTTAAACCTAACCAAATTTCCTACCTAAGTCTTAAAGCTAGTGGAGCATTTGTTGATTATTGATGATTGTGGATCTACAAAAGTATAAGTACGGGGGTGTGCATATGTGTGGGTTAGTTATAATTGTTGGAACATGATTTTTTCTCTTATCAGGGAATTCCAAATGTTGATGTAGCTTCTTTCAATTTATTATTGAAAAAAAGAAAGAAAGAAAAATTGAAAAATAAAAGAAAAAGAAAAAGAAAAAGAAATATATGTTTAAATAAAATTATTAAGGAGCAAATGCATATGTTTTGCAAAGTTACTTATTATTCATCTTTCCAATTAAAGTTATATGGAAAGGGTTACTTGAGTATGATGTGAATGAGGGGGATGTACTTCTTAAAGGTCACTCCCTATGGTTACAAAGTATTTTTTGTTATAAACTTTTGTGAGTAATATATGCTTCATGTGGTTTATGGTGTAAAGGTCAGAATTTGAGTTGTGAAACATAGTTTTTGCATTCATCATAATTAATGTAAACAATTGCGAGTGAATGTTGATTTTTATGCTTGATGTTATCTTGAGTGTTTTTCTTATTTCACTAGCTTTGATGGCTTTTATACTACACTATCCAAATACATGTCACCTTAACCCTTGTCCACATTAGAACCTTGAAAAGCCCTTTGATTCATGATTGCGCATGTGAATTTTAGTGGTTGAGAAATGAAATGATTTGTAAAGTTATGGAATGTCATGATCATGAATGGTGTTTGAGTGTACCTATGGATCTATTTTATTTAAACACTTTTTGTCCAAGTCCACCTCTATATTGCTTAATTTCCAAAGGTGATGAATATTGGTTGATCATAAGGAGAAGCATTGAATTTTGAGTTCTTACTATGGTTTTAGAAGTTATTTCTCTTTGCTTATGACTATCTATTCTTGGGAAATATGGAAAATGAGTACGTGTTTTAGTTTGTGACTTTGATTCTGATGATTTGCCTAAGGATGGTCAAAAGTTAAGTGTGGGGGAACTCGCTATATGCTTAATTATTGATACATTTTATCCATGAAACTTAGTGATTAATCCTTTAAAATGCTTAAGGCATTTACTTTAGTTCATATTTGGTTTTAGGTACAATTTGGAAGTATAATAGCTAAAGTGAGTTATAAGCACACTCGTTGAGCCATCTTCTTCAGATTCGCACTTAGTTGTCTTCACTTAAGAAAAAGGAAAAGGATTAGAGCAAAAGGAGACAAGCAAGTGCCAATGAATATGAAGAATATTGATGCTCACGACCATGCAACACATGTCATGGCCATACATCACATGTCATAGTCGTGACACAGGTTGTCACGCCTATGAATCAATATGCACAGGCATGACTCAACATCCATGGGTATGACCACCATGCTCATGCCTGTAACATAAAGACTCACGTTCGTGAGCTTCAATGAGGCCATTCATGATCACGAACCATTAAGTCATGCCCTTGAATTTTATAACATTGCACCACAAAAACCTAATTTTTTAGTATAAATACAATGTTGTGACGAAAAAAACATATCATTTTAGGGTTTCGGGAATGACAGAGAGCTTGCTATTTAGAAGACCCATGGAGGGCATGGAAGGCTAATCTTTCCAACTCTAGTTCGGAGGTGAAATCAATGCCTAGAGTCACGATTAAGCATATCTTGTTATTGTTTAATGTTAAATCTTTCTCTTTATAGATTATTATTGTTATTCTTCATTTATTGAGTTGGACATTATATATGAATGATTCGAACATGTTCATTAGATTGTTTTATTATAAATCCATTGCTAGAATCGTCAATATAATCCGTAACTGTTATGTTTAAGATTCGTTTATAGCTACTAATGTTCATGAATCACTAGGAACAATGCAACTTAGGTTAGATAACCCGAGCTTGTGCAGTTACTACCTATATTGATCCATTTTCGATCTTGTAATGTAGTTTCCCAAGTAAATATAGAGAGTTAATTCTAGGTTATTTGGTAGTTAGGTTTAATTAAAGAGCTCTTTTTAATTAAACATAACCTAAAGGAAAATTTGGATTAGCAAAACTTGTTGTTACTCTTTGATCAATAGTTATAGGAGAAGTGAAAGCATTACAAGAATGAAATATGTTTAATCGTGTGTAGGTCAAGATTGATCCAAGAACCTAATTTTACACATTGTTCATCACTTTTATCGCTTTTGATTGTTTTCTATAAATTTCTTGCGTTAGTTTAATTTTACTTTGTTTTCTCATTCGCATCAACCCAAAACCCCTTTTCATTCCCTTAAAATCAATTATTTTCATTGTAAAAATTAAACGTACATTCCTTGTGGATATGATCCCGACTCACCATAGTTGCAAATTTTTAGTGTGCATAATTAGGTAAGTTTTGTAGTGCACTTGACACACATTGTTAGTTGAGGATGTAGATTCAAATCTTTGCATAGAAGGAAGGAGAAGCTTTCCATGAAGCTTGAGAAATATATAAAGCCCAACTTAACCAGTGCCTCCATCATTAGTTTTCCTTATAGTTGTTAATGCAATTCTTCTATGAGGGCCTTACACTTACATGTCAATTTTATTAACATTACAAATCAAAGTGCCATTTATATAAAAATTGTTGAAGAGGTTATGGATATTATTAAGACCTTGGTAAAAAACTTGTCCACCAAAATTGTAAGGAAAAAATCAAAGTTTTCTTTTATGAGGCATAAGCATCTTCAGATTTAGCAACATAAGTAGATAAAATTTTGAACCAGATGAAAATATATATGAGCTAAGACATAAGCAATAGGGAGGCATATTACCAGTATAACATTGTATTGGCATCCATCCCATATATGCCTAAAAAGTAAGCTAGCCATGAGTTATAATGAGGAAGCAAACCATATGAAGACTTATGGAGGAAACTAAGCTATAAGGAATTTATCACTTCTCTAACATGTATAAAGTGGGGTGGAAGGATTACCCAAATTTTTTATGAAAGGACCAAGGAGCTAGAATTAGCATATTAATGGGACCATTAAGGTTGCAACAAAGACCTTAATTTTAATAACCACCCTTATAGAACATTGGCATGAAAGAGATGTTTAAATAATTTATGACTTATATGTATGCAAAATTAGGAAAATTCAAAAACTTGGACAGAATTAAAAAGTGATAATCCAATTATGCATCAATTTATAACTTGGAGGTAAATTTGAGTCGGTTGGATTAAAAAATGAGTGAAAAAGGATGGAGAAAACTTTTGAGTAACACTAAAGTAAACCATAAAGATCAGGTTTAAGCCATTACATATATAAGTGGTATAACACTCGACTCTAATTTTGATAGAGAAGGAATTGAATAAGGTGGGAAAAGTTATCGAGAAGAATAAAATGGATGTGGATAGAAGGGAACCAATGCCTATTCTATCTTTAACAAAGATTAGTCAAAAGAAAAAATCTATACCAATTGTGAAGCTTTGTAAACCACCAATCTAATATAATTAGAGGCTTAAAGCAAAGACTAATAAAGATAATTTCAAGAAATTATTAGATGCCTTTAAAACAAGCTAAATCAATATTCCCTTCTTGTTCTTCTATCCACATCACTAAGGAGAAAAATAAGAATAATTTGGAGAGTAAGGAATTAGTTCCTTAACCAAGCTGATTATGGGGAAAATCCAAATTGATTGTTAAGCCGTATATGTAACCTCGATTGTGAAGCCTATATGTAACTAATCCTATAACCTCAAAGGCTTAAAAAGAACAATAATAAATATAGTTTCAATAAATTTTTGGATGTCTTTAACAAACTACACATCAATGTTCACTTGACCTACGCACTAGTTTATATTACTTCATATATGATGCTTTTAAAGTAGATCATCTCAAAAAAAACAAATTAAAGGAGAATATTATGGTGCCTCCGATAGAGGAGTGTAATGCACTATTATATAATAAATTAACTCTAAAGTTAAATAATCTATGAATTTTCATGATTCCTTATTCCATCTTCAACGGGGACCGATCAGGCGAAAAATCTAGAATAATTATGAAGCTCTACATACCATCAACTCGATACTCTAAGAGGCTTAAGAAAACTAATAAAGATAATTTCAAGAAATTATTGGATGCCTTTAAAACACTACACATCAATATTCCCTTCTTGCTCTTATGTCTACATCACTGAGAAGAAGAACAAGAATAATGTGCAAAGAAGGGACCCATATCATATCCCATCTTTAAACGGTGTTAGCTAAGAGAAAAAATCTAGATTGGCTATAAAACCCTACTAATTTCACTTTCCTCCTTGTATTCTATACAAGGGTAAAAGGCTTATTTGAGTGTTGACTTTGAATGAGAAAAGAATTTAAAAGGTAGTCTAGGTAAAAGACTTTTAAAGGAGCAATTTTTGGGAGGCAACCTAACGATTCTAACCTTTTTTGTCTTTTATTTTACTTTATCCACCTGCTTTTTCTTTATTTATTTCTATTTTATTTTGTAAGTAAATTTATTGGAAATTTTTTGTAGTTTTATCTTAACAAACTTGTATGGAAATAGAAAATAATTATCATCCTTAGTTACCCTGTTTTATTAAGTTTATCATCATAATTATTTATCATTAGGGGTAATGTCAAGTTTAAGTATGAGGGGTTAAAATTTTTTGAAATTTTTCATTAGTTTTTATGTTTTACTTATCATAGTTTCTTTAGTAAGTTTTAGTTTAATGTCTGTTTATTTTAGTTTTTCCATTACTATATATTATTGCTCGTATATATATCAAGTTAATATGGTAAAAGTTGTTATGAATGAGGCTTAGTGAAAATAAGAGTTAAAGCATGAATTAAGGGTTATAAGGGATAACTAGGATTATAACTTTTATCACAATTGCACGGTATAACTATAGTTAACACTGATAAACATGGGTTAACCTTATAAGGACTACAATACTAGTAATAACCTTTTCCAATCATGAAACCAAAAAATATTAGGGATAGTGATTGATAATAAAATAAAATAAATTAATATAATTAATATACTGTAATGAAACAATATACTTGGAATTTTAATCCCCCTAGAACTTCTTATGTAGTCATGATACTGTCAGATAATATTGTCATACCTATGTAAACAAGAGAGCTGAGGTAGGTACTTTATGAAGGAAAAGGAACCTTTGATATTACAACACCAATTCCTATTCAGTATGATTGAAGAGACTACAACATTTATAGAGATTTAAGGCCTTAAGTCTATAGCTAATTTCTTATAATTAAGAGGTTGTTGTCATTTCAATTGTCAAACTAGAATTAGGAGCTTTCCCCATTCCCCAATATGTGTTTGATCCAAGGGTATAAGGAATTCCTCAGCTTAAGCATGTTTTTGAAATACTAGGAATGCTCTATACTCATTTCTAGTTACCAAATGTTCTGATATTTTAGGTAAAACTCATTGATCCATTTAATCCATAATGCTCCTTTATCTGCAATCCACCTCTATGCCCTATTGCTTAATATGACTTTATGCATAGGTAATAGTGGAATAATTCCTAATTCCCCTTCTTTTTTTGGATTGAAAATTTCGTTCCATTTAACCTTTGCCTTTTTTGAGTTTTTTACCTTACCAAACTATAAGAATGCTTTAACATACCTTTCAATTTCTTTTACAACTTTTTTGGGTAGTACTAGATGAGCATTCCGATGAAGATAAAAACATCTTCATATAGAATTGATATCGATGAAACTAGTAATAAAAGATAATATTCTATTTTCCTAATATAATTAGTAATGAGGATACCGATATATCTTAAAGAGGGAGTTTGAATGCAAAAACCATCTTTTCTGCTAAGCTCAATCTGATTCCTCACATTAGATGAAAGGAATATATTTCTTTTGTTAACATTGACATTTAGTCTAAAATAGTCTATAGAAAATTTCAAGATACTCAAAATGATCTCTATGTATTAAATTTCAGTTCCATATAACATAATCAAGTCATCTGTAAAAGCTAGGTCAGTAATCCTCCCTACATTTATAATAGAAATGAAATCTACCATTACAAGAGATCAGGGATTTGAGTATTCTAGATAATGCTTCCATTTCCAAGGTGAATAAATAAGGGGAAAGGGGATCCCCTTGTCTTATTTCCTAGCATTTCTGAAGAACTGAGTACTTACTCCATTTATTAAAATGTTGAATGAAGTTATATTAATGCATTCCATTATCCATTGCATATACCAAGGTGGGAATCTAAGTACTTGTAAGCATATTTCAATAAAATCCCATCTGATGGTATCAAAAGCTTGAATCAATTTTGATTACACAACATTTTATGATCTTCCTACAGAATAGTCTTTAATTAATTCCTAAATAAGCAAGATATCATATCCAGTAGATCTCCCAAATATGAAAGCACTTTAAGCTAGATTGATAACATCTTTCAATGCTAGTTTTAGTCTATTAGCAAGGAGTTTGGAAATCACCTTATAAACTGTGTTGCAACATGAAATTGGTCTATAATTTGTCATTGAGGAGGGATTCTACTTCTTTAGGATTAGGCAAATATAGGATTTGGTCATCTCCATTAATGTTTCCTATTATGCAAAGAATTTATGTGCAACTTTAGTGAGCAAGTTACTAGTAACATCCTATGTCTCCTAAAATAAAAGTGTAGTATAGCCGTCAAGACTAGGTACTTTGGAAGGTTACAGGCTAAATAGAACATCTCTGATCTCCTAATATGATAAAGGTGACACCAAGGAGTTCCTCTTCTCTTAACTGATTCCATTCTCAAAAAATCTACTGATTTTTATGTCTCTAAGGTTTTTATTGCATACTGATCCCATAATTTTGGTAAAGAAATCCAAAGCAATCTCCTCCATCTTTTTATTCTTTATGTGTTGATTCCTATAGTTATCTTGGAGTACTAAATATCTATTTCTATTTCTATTTCTTCTGGCTAGAATTAAGGAGTGAAAAAAAATTTATGTTAGCATCCCCATAATAATCCTTAATTTCTTCCTAAGTATTGAATTATGTAGAGAAAGAGCATCTTGACATTCCTTCAATCTCTAAGGCTCTAACATTCTCATTACATTGTTATGAGGGTGCTTATAGAAATTTTCTTAAGCTCATCTCAAATTGTTCTTTACCTCTGTAAAACCTTTGGTATGTTCATTAACAAAAACTTGATTGTAGCTTTAATAGTTATGAACTTCCTTATAATTTGGTAAGCCTTATAGCCTTTAACTTCCTTTCTCTAATTGGTATATACCATCTCCTAAAATACCTCTCTTTATGTTAATCTATTAAAAAACCTGAATGTAGCTCTAACTGGTTTATATGGGCAAGTACTGATAATTTATATCCAAGAGTTATCAGAGTAAACATTATCACTAAAATGAGCATAAGATTGTCAGAGTTGATTAAGCCATTGATGATTTACCATAACTCTATCTAGCTTTTTCCTAATTAGTAAATCCCCTTTTTCTCCTTTGTCCAGGTGAATAGGCAACCTGCATACCTTAAATCCACAAGAACAAAATTTTTCACAAGGTCAATGAGCTCCTTACAAGCTTTTTTATTATTAGTTTTACCACCTTCTGCTTCTAAAGGGGATACTATAAAATTAAAATCACCAGTTGTCACCTAAGGCTTTTCTACTTCTGTATTAATAGCTTTGATGTCTTCCCAAAGTTTAGCTCTCTGAAACAAAAAGTTAGAGGCATAGATCAATGTCAATCAAAACTTGATATATGTACCTTAAAGCTAGCATTTTAGATGATGGAGCTGGTCAAATTCTCAGGCTAGTTATAGTTCTATTTTGTCAGTATTACATGCATAAATTATCTTTTCATTGTAATATCGGAAATGATTAGGAAGTATTATCCATACAATACCCAAAAACTTGAGACATTTCTATAAATAAGGTAACTTTACTTTTTTTTCAAGAATACCTACAATCCATGACTTACTTTCTAGAATTGCCTCTTTCACAACTTGCCTTTTAAGAGGTCATTCATCCCTCTAACATTCTAGATTAGACTGTCATAATATCATATAAGGGGTTGATCCCCTTTAACTAATTCTTCCTTTTCTTTGTAGCTTATGTTCTTCTTGAGTTTATTCTAAGATCCATTCCCTCTTCCATATGATTCATAGGTTGATCAATTTTATATTTATTGTATAACTTGGTAGCTCTAGTCTTTTTATCCTTCTCATATGGATTTTCTTGAGTAGTTTTAATAATAACAGTATCTAACTCCCTTGTAATTAAAGTCCCACTTATATCCTCATATGTAAAAGCCTCACCTTTTATACTTTCCTTATTTGAATTATGATCTTTTCTTGTGTGGTTAGTTCCAAGTTGAGTATCCAATCCTATTAGCTCATTATAGCCTCCTATATTCAAAGTTTTTTCCTATGGGCTTCTATATTTTGTTGAAGTTATTTGGCTTTCAGGGGCATATGATGCGTATATCCATTCTCACCAATTCCCCTTCCTCTCCTAGCTTTATGAAAGGGATGCTATTAGGCAATTTAGCATTATTTTTTATTTGAACATATAATTTCGTATAACATTTTCTCTCTATGCTTGTTGTCTGCGTATCTATGCTGATAAGCTTGCCTAATGAGCTAATTAGGTAGCTAGGCCCTTCAATAATCTAGAATTCCAAAGGTACATTGTGGAAATTGACCTATATTTGGATGCTATCAATGTTACTCTATCTAATTCAATACATGGCTTCCATTTTTCAAAGAAAATTGACTATCCTCTAATATTGTTCAAGTATATCATTTAGACGTCTGTCATTGCTAAATTTGAATATAAAAGAGTCATCCTCCATTAGCATTATTTTCTCTATAAATTTCTTACTCCACATGTTTGCAGCCTAAATACCTAAGGAAAAGTAGATCTTTTAACCAAAAGGACCCAACAAGTGCATAGGAGCATTACTGAAGCACTAGCTTTGAGCAGATCTACAATTGGAGTAAGAAGTTGATCTAACATGACATCTTCAATGTAGCATCTCGCCCCCATACTAAGGGTTATAACATCGATTTCAATAATGGGGAGAATGGCAATGAGAGAGTTAGAGGAAAATTTGCATTTCATGCTCAGCGGATTGTCAGCATACATGCATGTGAATTTGAGTCTTTGGACACATGAAAATAATTATACATGCACTCATTGACATTTCGGGTATAGTGAATAATAATATGATAGATTGAGAATTGTGGTTATAGAGAATGATTAAAATGAAAGGGAGTAGGAAGACTAAAATAAAATCTAAGTGTTGGACTTAGTGAAGAAAAATGTGTTGAAGAAGTTCACTGAGAATATTTAGCATGGGAGTTATAGATGGTGGAGTAGAAAGTTATGGTCTTAATAAGGAGGAGATGTTCAGGAGCATAGACGTATCATCTGTAAAGAAGTATTCTTAGGCCCCAAATCTTTCAGTAAGCATGAATTAAATGATTTTGGTAATTTTTTTGGATAAATTATATTCTCCTATTGGAGTTAATAAATTAAGTCAAGATTAGAAGGATTATTTCATGTATTACATGGAAATTGGAAGAGTAAATCTAAGAATTAAGAATGCATAAGGGTAGAGTG
>JAOTAY010020517.1:0-12345 GCA_025629805.1 Erythroxylum baracoense
CTGCCAAAGGTGTGTAATGGGTTTTTTTCCCATCGAAGGTGCCCAACTGACTATTTTGCTGATTGATGATGCCTAATGACTGTGTGAAAAAGCTATGTTGCCTATTAAAGGTGTACTAATGGGTTTTTTTTCCTGCAGCAAGTGCCTAACGAACGTGCCAACAACCTGTTTTTGCCAGCAAAGAAGCCTAGTGATCGTGCCAATAGGCTGTTTTCCTCGCCAAAGGTGTGATAACGAGTTGTTTTGCCCATAGATGTTGTGCTAACGAGTTGTGCTAATGAGTTATTTTTCCCACCACAGGTGTCCAATAGGCTGCTTTTCCCATCGAAGGTCCCTAACAATCATGCCAATAAGTTGTTTTGCCCACCGAATGTGTGCTAGCTGGCTGTTTGTCCCAACTAAGGTGCCTAGTGTTCACGCCAACCAATTTTTTTCCCACCGAAGGTGCCTAGTGATAGTGTTAACGGGTTGTTTTACCTACCAAAGGTGCCGAGCGACCTTGCCAACGGGTTGTTTTGCCCATCAAAGATATGCCAACAAGTTGCGCTACGCACAAAAGGTTCCCAATGGGCTATTTTTCCCACCGCAGGTAACTAACAACTGTGTGAATTGGCTGCTTTTCCCTACGAAGGTGCCTAGTGACCATGGCAATGGGTTGTTTTGCCCACCAAAGTTGTGCCAACTGTTATTTTTTCACTGAAGATGCCTGATGATTGTCCCAACGTGCTATTTTGCCTACCGAAGTTGGCTAGCAATTGCACCAATGTGTTGTTTTTCCCACCGAAGGTGTGTCAATAAGTTGTGTATCACATTGGTGGTGCCCAACGGGCTATTTTTCCCACTAGAAGTTTCTAGCGACTGTGCGACCGTGGTGTTTTTCCCACTAAAGTTATGCCAGCTGGCTATTTTCCCACCGAAGGTGCCTAACGAACATCCTAATGGGCTACTTTGCTTATAGAAGGTCCCTAACGATTGTGCCGACGTGCTATTTCGCCGAACAGGATGGTTTTCCCAGCCAATGTGACCGGCGATCGTGCCAATGGGCTATTTTACCCACCAAATATGTGCCAACTATTTGTTTTGCCTATCGAAGGTGCGTCAACGGGCTGTTTTTCCCATTGAAGGTGCCTAACTTACTGTTTTGCCCACCAAAGATGCCTAGCGACCATGCCAATGAGATGTGCTGCCCACCGAAGTTATGCCTATGGTCTATTTTTCACGTCGAAGGTGCCTCGCCATCATGCCAACAGGTTGTTTTGCCCACCAGAGGTGCCTAATGACTCTGCCAAAGGGTTGTTTTGTAAATCGAAGGTGTGCCAATTGGCTGTTTTACCCATTGAAGGTGTGCCAATTGGCTGTTTTACCCATTGAAGGTGTGCCAATGAGTTATGCTTCTGACTAAAGGTGCCCAACGGGCTATTTCACCCATTAAAGGATCCTAACAAATGTGCCTACATATTATTTTTGCTACCAAAGGTGCCTAGTGATCATACCAATGGGTTGTTTTGCCCACCAAAGTTGTGATAATGGGTTGTTATGGCCATCAAAGTTGTGCCAACGAGTTGTTTTTCCCACCGAAGATGCCCAACAGGCTGTTTTTCCCTCCGAAGATCCCTAGCAATCATGCCAACGAGCTGTTTTGCCCATCGAATGTGTGCTTGCTGGCTGTTTGTCCCACCTATTATGCCTAGTGATCATGCTAACAGACTATTTTTCCTACCGAAGGTGCCTAGTGACAGTGCTAACGGGTTGTTTTGCCCACTAAAGGTGCCAAGAGACTGTGCCAACGAACTGCTTTGCCAACCGAAGGTGTGCCAATAGATTATGGTTCCCACTGAACGTGCCCAATGGGCTATATTTGCCACCGAAGCTACCTAGCGACTGTATGAGCAGGCCATTTTTCCCTACGAAGGTGCCTAGCGACTGTTGCAACGGGTTTTTTTGCCCACCAAAGTTGTGCTATTTTTGCATTGAAATTACTTAACGATTGTGCCAAAGGGCTATTTTGCCCACCGAAGGTGCCTAGCAATCGTGCCAATGTGCTGTTTTTCCCATCGAAGGTGTGCCAATGGGCTGTGTATCACATCTGTGGTGCCCAACGAGCTGTTTCTCCTATTGAAGGTGCTAGGTGACCGTCCCAAAGGGTTCTTTTGCCCACTAAAGGTATGTCAACAAGTTGTTTTGCCTACCAAGGGTGTGCCAATGGGCTTTTTTTCTTATTGAAGGTGCCCAACTAACTGTTTTGCCCATCGATGATGCCTAGTGACAGCGTCAACGGACTATTTTACCCACTAAAGGTGTGCCAACGGGCTATTTTTCCCATGGAAGGTGCTTAGCGAACGTGCCAATGGGTTGTTTTACCCACCGAAGGTGCCTAGCAATCTTACGAATGTGCTATTTTCCCAACGAAGGTGTGCCAAGGGGCTATCTTTCCCACCGAAAGTGTCTATCGACTATGCGATCGTGGTGTTTTTCCCACCAAAGGTGCCTAGCGAACATACCAATGGGCTATTTTTCCTATCGAAGGACCTTAGGGATCACGTCAATTTGCTATTAAGCCCAAGAGGCTAGTTTTCTCACCGAAGCTGACTGGCGATTATGCCAACGGGCTATTTTGCCCAGCAAATGTGTGCCAACGTGCTGTTTTGCCTACCAAATGTGTGTTAGCGCGTGGTTTTTCCCATTGAAGGTGCCTAACTGACTATTTTGCCCACCAAAGATGCATAAGGACCGTGCCAATGGGATGTGTTGCGCACCGAAGATGTGCCCATGGGCTGTTTTTCTTACCAAACGTGCCTCGCCAACATGCCAACGGGCTATTTTCCCATTGAAGGTGCCTAGTGATTGTGCCAAAGGGTTGTTTTATCCACCAAAGGCATACCAATGGGCTGTTTTACCTACTGAAGGTGTGCCAACGGGCTATGCTTCTGACCGAAGGTACCGAATGGGCTATTTCTCACATTAAAGGTGCCTCGTGATCGTGTCAATGTGCTGTTTTGCCCACCGAAGGTGTGCCAGCTGTTTCTTTTACGTGTCAAAAGTGTGCCAACGGGCTGTTTTTTCCATCGAAGGTGCCCAACTGACCGCTTTGCCCATTGATGATGCCTAGCGACTGTGTGAAAGGGCTGTGTTGCCCACCCAAGGTGTACTAATAGGTTGTTTTTCCTACAGCAGGTGCCTAGCGAATGTCCCAATGGGCTAATTTTGCCACCAAAGGTGCCTAGTGACCATGTCAACAGACTATTTTGCCTACCAAACGAGTGCTAACGGTTTGTTTTGCCTGCCGAAGTTGTGCTAACGAGTTGTTTTTCCCACCAAAGGTGCCCAACAGGTTGTTTTTTCCACCAAAGGTCCCTAACAACCATACCAATAGGCTATTTTGGCCCCCGAATGTGTGCTAGCTGGCTGTTTGTCCCACATTAGGTGACTAGAGTTCACACCAAAAGACTGTTTTTCCCACCGAAGTTGCCTAGTGACAGTGCTAACGAGTTGTTTTGCCCACCAAAGGTGTCGAGTGACCATGCCAATGGGCTGTTTTGCCCACCGAAGGTGTGTCAACGGGCTGTGCTTCCTACCAAACGTGCCCAATGGGCTATTTTTCCCATCGAAGGTACCTAACGATTGTGAGAACGGGCTATTTTTTCCTACAAAGGTGCCTAACAACTATGACAATAGGTTATTTTGCCCACCGAAGTTGTGCCAACTACCTTTTTGCACTGACGATGCCTAGCGACTGTGCCAGCAGGCTGTGTGTCACACCGGTGGTGCCTAAAGGGTCATTTTTCCTACCAAAGGTGCCTAATGACTGTGCAATCGGGCTATTTAGCACATCGAAAGTGTCTAGTCACTATGCGACCGTGGTGTTTTCCTACCAAAGGTGTGCCAATGGGCTATTTTTTCGACCAAAGGTGCCAAGCAAACAACCCAATGTGCTATTTTGCCTATCAAAGGTCCTTAGCAATCGTGCCAACTTGCTATTTAGCCTAACAGACTGGTTTTCCCACCAAAGGTGACTGGGGACCATTCCAACGGGCTATTTTGCCCATCAAATGTGTGCCAACGGGCTTTTTACCTACCAAATGTGTGCCAACGGGCTTTTTCTCCCATTGAAGGTGCCCAACTGACTGTTGTGCCCACCAAAGATGCCTAGCGACCGTACCAACGGGCTATATTACCCACTGAAAGTCTACCCATAGGCTGTTTTTCCCACTAAAGGTGCCTTGTCAATATGCCAACGAGTTGTTTTGCCCACCGAAGGTGCCTAGTGACCCTCCCAAAGGGTTGTCTTTGCCTACCGAAGGTGTGCCAACGGGTTGTGCTTCCAACTGAAGATGCCCAAAGGGCTATTTATCCCAATGAAGGTGCCTCGTGACTGTGTCAACGGACTGTTTTGCCAACCAAAGTTGTGCCAACAGTCTATTTTACCTACCGAAGGTATGCCAAGAGCTGTTTTTCCCATCGATGATGCCTAGCGACTATGTGAAAGGGCTGTGTTGCCCAACGAAGATGTACTGACGGGTTGTTTTCCCATAGCAGATGCCAAGCAAACATGTCAACGGGCTGTTTTTGCCATTGAAGATGCCTAGTGATCATGCCAATGTGCTGTTTTTCCAAATAAAGGTGCGCTAACAGGCTGTTTTGCCCATTAAAGGTGTGCCAATGAGTTATTTTTCCTACTGAAGGTGCCCAACGAGCTATTTTTCCCACCGTATGTCCCTAACAATCATGCCAACGAGTTGTTTTGCCCACCCAATGTGTGCTAACTGGTTGTTTGTCCCACCTAAGGTGCCTAGTGATCATGCCAATGGACTATTTTTCCCACAAAGGTGTGCCAATAAGTTGTTTTGCTAACCAAAGTTGTGCCAACTGGCTATTTTTCCCATCGAAGGTGTTTAACAAATGTGCCAATGGGTTGTTTTGCCCACCGAAGGAGCCTAACAATATGCCCATGTGCCCTTTTCCCACCGAATGTGTGCCAGCGGGCTATTTTTCTCATTGAATTTGCCTAGATGACTATTTTGCCCACCAAAGATGCCTAGCGACAGTGCCAAAGCGATGTGTTGCCCACCAAAGGTGTGCCCATAGGCCATTTTTCTTGATGAATGTGACTCACCAACATGTCAACGGGCTATTTTGCCCACTGAAGGTGCCTAGTGACTATGCCAAAGGGCTGTTTTATCCAAGGAAGACATACCAATAGGTTATTTTACCTACCGAAGGTGTGCCAACGGGGGATGCTTTCTACCGAAGATGTACCAACGGGCTATTTCTCCCATTGACGGTGCCTCCTGACCGTGCCAGCGTGTCATTTTGCCCATTAAAGGTGTGGCAATAGTCTCTTTTGCTTGCCAAAGGTATGCCAATGGGCTGTTTTTCCCACCGAAGGTGCCCAACTGGCTATTTTGCCCGTTGGTGACGCCTAGCAACTGTGTGAAAGGGCTGTGTTACCCACCAAAGGTGTACCGATAGGTTGTTTTTCTCGCATTAGGTGCCTAGCAAACGTGTGAATAGCCTATTTCTGCCATCGAAGGTGCCTAGTGATCATGCCAACTGGCTATTTTGCCGACCAAAGGTGCGCAAACGAGTTGTTTTGCCCATAAAAGTTATGCCAACGAGTTGTTTTTCTGCCGAAGATGCCCAACAGGCTATTTTTCCCAACAAAGGTCCCTAGAAATCACATGAATGAGCTGTTTTGCCCACCGAATATATGCTAGCTGACTATTTGTCCTACCTAAGGTGCCTAGTGTTCACGCAAACAGATTGTTTTTCCTACCGAAGGTGCCTAATGACTGTGCTAACGGGATGTTTTGCCCACCAAAGTGCCGAGCTACTATGTCAACGGGCTGTGTTGCCTACTAAAGGTGCGCCAATGGATTGTGCTTCCCACCAAGGGTGCCCAATGGGCTATTTTTCCCATCAAAAGTGCCCAATAGACTGTTTTGCCCACCAAAGATGCTTAGCAACTGTGCCAACGGGCTGTGTTGCCCATGGAAGGTGTGCCAATAGGCTACTTTTCTAATCGAATGTGCCTATTGAACGTGCCAACGGGCTGTTTTGCCCACTGAAGATGTGCCAACGAGTTATTTTGCTTACTGAAGGTGCATCAATGGGTTGTTTTTCTCACCGAAAGTGCCCAACAAACTGATTTTCCCCTAGAGGTGCCTAGTAGAACATGCCAATGGGCTGCTTTGCCCACCGAAGGTGACTAGTGGTCGTGCCAATGGGCTATTTTTCCCATAAAAAGTGTACTAGCAAGTTGTATTGTCAACCAAGGGTGTGCCAACGGGCTGTTTTTTCCACCGAAGGTGCCTAACTAACTGTTTTGCCAACTGAAGATGCCTAGCGACCTTGCCAACGGGATGTGTTGCCCACCAAAGTTGTGCCTTGTGACCGTGCCAACGTGGTTTTTTTCCCAACAAATGTGTGTAAATGGGCTGTTTTTCCCACTAAAGGTGCCTAGCGAACGTGTTAATGGGCTATTTTTTCCATCAAAGGCACCTAGCGACTGTGCCAACGTTATGTTTTTCCCATCGAATGTGTTCTAATGGGCTAAGTCTCTTATCGAAGTTGCCTAGCGAATGTGTCAACAGGACATTTTGCCCATCAAAGGTGCCTAGCGACCATACCAGTGGGTCATTTTACCCACCGAAGGTGCCCTGTGACCTTGCCAGCGTGGTGTTTTTCCCACCGAAGATGTGCCATTAGGTTGTTTTTCCTGCCAAAGTTACCTAGCGAGCATGCCAATGGTCTATTTTTCCTAATGAAGGTGCCTAGCCACCGTGCCAACGTGTTGTTTTTCACACTGAAGGTGTGCCAACGAGCTATGTTTCCTACCAATGCTTCCCAATGAGTTATTTTTCCCATAGAAGGTGCCTAGTGACTGTGCCAATGGGCTGCTTTGTCTACCAAAGGAGTGCCAACGGGCTATTTTGCCTACAAAAGTTGCACAAATGGGCTGTGTTTCCTACCAAAGGTGTCCAACAGGTTGTTTTGCCCGTCGAATGCACCTAACAATCATGCCAACTAGTTATTCACCCCACTAAAGGTGTTCCTACTCGCTGTTTTGCCTACCTTAGGTGTGCCAATGAGCTGTGTTTCCCACTAAAGGTGGATAACGGGACGTTTTTCTCATTGAAAGAGCCAGGCCACTATGGCAACGGGCTGTTTTGGCCACTGAAGGTGTGCCAAAGTGTAGTTTTTCC
Source organism: Erythroxylum baracoense (assembly GCA_025629805.1). NCBI lineage: Eukaryota > Viridiplantae > Streptophyta > Magnoliopsida > Malpighiales > Erythroxylaceae > Erythroxylum > Erythroxylum baracoense. The sequence goes on from JAOTAY010020517.1 coordinate 7,203, forward strand.
CACCGAAGGTTCCTGGCAAATGTGCTAAGAGACTATTTTGCCCACCAAAGGTGAACTAATGGGTCGTCTCTGAAGGTGCCCAATGGAGTTTTTTTCCTACCAAAGGTTCTTAACGATCTTGCCAACTGGCTATTTGCCCCACTGAAGGTGTTCCAACAGGTTGTTTTGCCTATAGAAGGTGTACTAATGGTCTGTTTTTCCCACCGAAGGTGCCTAGCGATTGTGGCAATGGGCTGTTTTAACCACCAAAGGAGTGCCAAAGGGCTTTTTCCCACCAAAAGAGCCTAGCGAATGTGCCAACGGGCTGTTTTGCCCACCAAACGAGCAAGTTTTCCCACGAAAGTTGTGCCAAAAGGCTGTTTTTCTCACCAAAGATTCATAGAGAATGTGTCGACGGGCTATTTTGCCCACCGAAGGTGTTCTAACAGGCTATTTTACCTACCAAAGGTGCGCCAATGGGTTGTTTTTCCCACCAAAGGTGCCCTACGAACAGTTTTGCCCATCGAAGTTATCCAATGACTGTGCCAACAGGTAGTTTTGCCTACCGAAGTTATGCAAACAGGCTATTTTTTCCATTGGAGGTGCCCAATAGGCTGTTTTGCCCATTAAAGGTGCCTAGCGATCATACCAACTAGCTATTTGCCTCACCGAAGGTGTTCCAATAGGCTATTTTTCCCACCGAAGATGTTCCAATCGAAGGTGCCTAGCGAATGTAGCAACAGATTGTTTTGCCTACCAAAGGTGTGCCAACAAGTTATTTTGCCTACCGAAGATGTGCCGAAGGGTTGTTTTTCCCACTGAAGGTGCCTAGGGAATGTGCCAACGGGTTGTTTTGCCCACCAAAGGTGAGCAGATGGGTTGCTTCTCCCACCAAAGGTGCCAATGAATTGTTCTGCCCACCGAAGGTGCCTAGCGACCGTACCAACAGGCTATTTTCCCCACCGAAGGTGTGTCAATATGCTGTGTTTCCTATCAAAGGTGCCTAACAGATATGGCAATAGGTTGTTTTACCAAGAGAAGGTGCCTATTGACAATGCCAACTGGCTTCTTATCCTACCGAAGGTGCTCTACAGACTATTCTGCCTACGGAAGGCCCCTAGCGATTGTGCCAATAGGCTGTTTTGCATGCCGAGGTTGTGCAAACGGTCTTTTTTCCCATCGGAGGTGCCCAACAGGCTATTTTACCTATTGAAGATGTTCTAACGACTATTTTGCCCAATGAAGATGCCTAACCACCATGCCAGTGGGCTGTGTTGCTCACTGAAGTTGTGTGAATGGGCTATTTTTCCCATCGAAGGTGCCTAGTGAATGTGTCAATGGGCTATTTTTCCCATTGAAGGCACCTAGTAACCTTCTCAACGTGCTGTTTTCCCACCAAAGGTGTGCCAACGGGCTATGTTTCGCAACGATGTTACCCAACGTGTTGTTTTTCCCACCGAAGGTGCCTAGCGACAATGCCAACAGGCTTTTTTGCTCAGGAAAGGTGTGCCAACGAATTTTTTTCCCATCAAAGGTGCCAATGGACTATTTTGCCCACCGATTGTGCCTAGCAACCATGCCAATGGGCTATTTACCCCAGCAAAGGTGTGCCAACGGGCTGTTTTCCTACCCAAGATGCTTGGCGACCATGCCAACTGGTTATTTTTCCCACCTAAGGTGCCTAGCGACCATGCCAACATGTTGTTTTTCCCACCGAAGGTGCCTAACCAAAACGCCGAAGGGTTATTTTGCCTACCCAAGGTGTGTCAATGGGCTGTTTACCCACCGAAGGTGCCCTACAGACTGTTTTACCCACTGAAAGTGCCTAGAGACCATGCCAATGGGCTATTTTGCCATTCAAAGGTGTGCAAACAGGCTATTTTCCCATTGAAGGTGCCTAATGGGTTGTTTCGTCAACCGAAGGTACCTAGCGATCGTGCCAGCTAGCTATTTGCCCCACAGAAGCTATGACAACGAGCTGTTTTTCTTGCCGAAGGTGTGTCAATGAGCTGTGTTTCCCATCGAAGATGCCCAATAGGCAGTTTTCCTATCGAAGGTGCCTTGTGACTTTGTCCATGGGCTATTTTGCACACCGAAGGTGTGTCAAACGGTTATTTTTCCCACCAAAGATGTGTAGTGAACGTGACAACGGGCTGCTTTACCTACCAAAGATGTGTCAACGGGATGTTTTTTGCACCAAAGGTGCCTAGCAGAACGTGTTGCCCACTGAAGGTGCCTAATGACTGTGTCAACGGGCTATTTTCCACACCGAAGGTGGCCAACTGGTCGATTTCCTACCGATGTTGCTTACAAAATGTGCCAACGGGTTGTTTTGCTCACAGAAGGTGCCTAATGACTGTGCCAATGGGCTATTTTTTCCACTGAAGGTGCCTAACAACTATGCCAATGGGCTGTTTTACCTACCGAAGTTATGCAAACGGGCTACTTTTCCCACTGAAGTTGCCCAATTGGCTATTTTGCCCATCGAAGGTGCCTAGCGATTGTGTCAACTGGCTATCAGCCCCATCGAAGGTGCTCCAACGGGCTATTTTGCCTACTGAAGGTGTGCCAATGGGTTGTGTTTCCTACCGTAGGTGCCCAACGGGCTGTTTTTCCCACAGAAGATCCCTAGCGACTGTGGCAATGAGATGTTTTACCTAACAAAGGTGTGCCAACAGGCTGTTTTGCCTATGAAAGGTATGCCAAAGGTCGATTTTCCCCATCGAAGGTGCCTAACGAACGTGCCAACGGGTTCTTTTACCAAACCAAAGTGGCCCAATGGGTTTTTTTGCCCCCCAAAGGCTTGCCAACGGGTTGTTTTTCTCATTGAAGGTGCCAATGGACTGTTTTTCCCACCGGTGGTGCATAGCTAACGTCCCAGTGGACTGTTTTCCTTCTGAAGGAGCCTAACAAACTTGCCAACATGCTGTTTTGCCTACCAAAGTTGTACCAACGAGCAATTTTTCCAAACGAAGACGTGAACAGATTGTTTTCCCCATCGAAGGTACCTAGTAGCCGTGCCAATGGGCTATTTACCCCACTGAAGTTGTGCCAATATTTTTTCCCACCGAAACTACCTACCAAATGTGCCAACGGGTTGTTTTACCCACAGAAGGTGCCTAACAACTGTGCCAATAGGTTGTTTCTCCTAACAAAGGTGCCTAGCAACCGTGCCAATGGGCTGATTTGCTTATGGAAGTTGTGTAAATGGGTTGTGTTTCCCACCAAAGTTGCACAATGTGTTGTTTTGCCCATCGAAGGTCCCTAGCGATCATGCCAACTAGCTATTTACAAACTCAGTTCCTTTATAACACGACATTAAGATTAATCATAATGCATGGTAAATGTCAACCTTTGATTAATTATAATTTCTTGATTCCCAAGTTAACTAACTATAACAAATGACATTGATGACTCCTCATCAATTCATTTAAGCACGACCATGCATTTCTTCAGTCATACTTGTCAAGAGGCCAAAATGATATCTCTCTCATTTAAGAGAGGTATAAATCCCATCTACGTCATTCACATCCCTCCGTATGATTCATTTAATTTCTAACATATGACTACTCGTCATCTGGTTAAAGATAACTTAGTCTAATGTCAAAAAACTTAATTCCTCATGTAGGGAACCTGATGACTTCAGGTCAAAGGACTAAAGTCAAACCATACTAAGAATCACTAATGACTTGAAACCATGTAATTCCTCTCTGTAGGTCGGTCCAATATATGTTCTCTAACATATATCTACGTATCTGATTTGATAACTCATATCTATGATCAGTAAAACATGATTATCAATCAGAACACATACTAGCCTTAATTCATTATTGTTCCACCAATAATGATCGACCAGGGACAGTTTAGAATAGTATTACAATGTTTATGGTTTTACTATTAAGTCACATACTTGACGACATAAGCCTAATACTATTCATGGAATGTAAATCACCTTACACAAATAATATACCTGCATATAAAAAATACCTCATAATAAGTCAGAATGTCAGCACAAAAGTTACATATAACCATTGATCGAGGGCACACTATTAACAGTTTTGCCCACTGAAGGTGTGCCAAAGGGTTGTTTTTCCCACCGAAGGTACCTAACGAACTTGTCAACGGGCTGATCTGCCCACCAAAGGTGTGTCAACCGGTTATTTTTCCCACCGAAGTTGCCAACGGATTGTTTTACCCACCGAAGGTGCCAAGCAACAGTGTCAACAGGCTATTTGCCCCACCGAAGATATACGAACAGGCTATTTTTCCTAGCAAAGGTGCCTAGCAAAGGTGCCAACAGGTTGACTTGCCCACAGAAGGTTCCCAATGGGTTGATTTTCCAACCGAAGGTGCTTGGTGACCATGTTAAGGGGCTATTTTGCCCACCAAAGGTGCCTAACGACTAGCCAATGGACTATTTTTCCCACCAAAAGTGCCTAACGACCAGCCAACGTGCTATTTTCCCCATTGAAGATGTGCCAACAGACTATTTTTCCTACCAAAGGTGCCCAGTAAACATGTAGTCAGGCTATTTTGCCCAACTAAGCTGTTCCAATGGGCTATTATGCCTACCAAAGGTTTGCCAATAGGCTATTTTCCCACCGAAGGTGCTCAACGAGTTGTTTTTCCAATTGAAGGTGCCAAATGGGTTGTTTTGCCCACCAAAGGTGCCTAGAAATCGTGCCAACAGGCTGTTTTTCCCACCAAAGGTGCTTAGGGAATGTGCTGTCAGGTTGTTTTGCCAATCGAAGGTGTTCCAATGAGTTATTTTGCCTACTTTGGGTGTGCCAACGAGCTGTTTTTCCCACCGAATGTACCCTACGAACTGTTTTAACCATCGAAGGTGCCTAGCAATCGCGCCAACTAGCTATTTGCCCCACCAAAGGTGTTCCCACTGTAGGTACCCAACGGGTTGTTTTCCTCACAACAAGTGCCGAGTGACTTTGGCAATAGGCTGCTTTGCTCACCAAAGGTGTGCCAATAAACTGTTTTGTCCACCAAAAGTGCCTAGTGAACATGCCACCGAGCTATTTTAGCTACCAAAGGTGTGCCAACGGGTTGTTTCTCCCACTGAAGGTACCCAAAGAACTGTTTTGCCCCTCAAAGGTGCGTAACGACTGTGTCAACGGGCTATTTGCCCCATCGGCGGTGTACCAACGGGTGG
>JAOTAY010020518.1:0-12344 GCA_025629805.1 Erythroxylum baracoense
TTCTTCTTGAATTGTTAAGTGAAACATGCACGATGATAGTTAGATGTTGAAAGATCATAAAATGGGGATGAAAACATATTGAAACGTGGATGAGAAAAATGAGCTTATAGATGTCTTGTTTTTGTGTATATTGTGAGTGATAATTCATAAATTTTTAGGGAGATGATTTTTAGCTAGAATGACCATTTTAAATGTTGTAAAATGATTGCAAAAAATTATAAAGGGATGATATATGTTCATGTTTTGTTTTGAGGTGTGATCGCGTGGATTATTGGTAGATGTTGTGAAGATGATTAGAATGAGTTTAAAGCCAGAGAAAAGGCTAGTGTATTGTCTTGAAATGAGAAGAAGTAGGATGATATTTTTAGACAAAGTAAACTTGAAAATGAAGTTAAATGTGTATTGGAATATGTTAGATAGAGTGTTTCACTGAACATGCATATGTAGTTTGGCCATATATTGATCTGTAGACATCCAAATGGGATGATTTTTAATTAAGATTAAACTAGAGACATATGGCTACAATTTTCATGAAGAAATTGGATTTGAATTTTGTCCCTAAGGGTTTTGAAATTTGGATTGAATTTGAATACTGAGTGTTGTCGCTATTTGAGAACAGTCTTTAGTATTTTGGGTATAACTCACAGAATACTGAATTGGGTATAACTCACAAAATACTTAACCAAACTGCATAAATTTTATTTCATTAGAAACTTAAGACATTAGAAGAATGTGCTGTCCAAATACCTCATTGTCTAGGTCATAATGGTCGTACAATACTGACTTGAAAATCTGTCCTGGAAAAACTGGAAAATTGCAGGAAAAATGGGAGATTAGTTTCTGTCACGATCGTGGCAATGCCATTATTATAGGAAGTGCTTTTACATGGAATTGTTTTGATGGTGCAATGGTTGAACCAATTATGGATAAGGTACTTAACTATGATGCATTTGGACTTAATTAGGCTTGAATGAAGCTTGAATTGAACCTAGAATGATGCTTGGATTAAGTGACTAGATGTGTGATATGTGTGAGGTGATAATTGAGGTTATAACTTAGCGAATGAATTGTTGATATCAAAGTACCGAAACCATGAGTAGAATGGGAATGAAGATGTTCATATGATTGTAGTTGTGATTCAAAGGAGTTGAGTAATATGTACTAAGTAAAGGTGAATGAGAATTGAATATTATGAGAGCATATAATGCTAGAAAAGAAATGACGAGTGATTGATTTATAATATTAGAATAACCAAGTGTTTATGAGGTGTAAACCTAAAAATAAGCTAGACATATACAAATGATAAGGGTTGAATGATTAAAAGACGTGATTAAGGAAATGTACCCAGAATAGTCAATATGAGCATGCATTATACATTACCCATATATATATATATGTGTATAAATGAATGTTTATGTGATGTTCAATTAGTAATATGTGTACAATGTGTATGTTGCATGAAATTATTATATAGGATTCAACATCTGCATCCAGACGTTTCTGGATCATGGAAGCAAATACTAATCTGGAGCATACTGTGAGTCGACCTAGATGGTCTCACTTTCATTGTTTGTTTTATTTTAAATTTCTGTATTGAATTATGTGATGTGAATGTGTTGATTCCAGATAATAAATGTCTAAGGCATTTGATGCATTTAAAAATCATTAGAAGTGCTCATTGAATGTGAATTTGACTGAATAAGTGTTTCTCAACTTAAATGTTAAATGCTGGACCAAAGTCTGATGATAAATTGAATGAGAATGTGAACGTGAACGTGAACATGAAAATGTAAGATTGAGCACAATTGATTGATTGAAAACACTTGATACGTTTCATTACATGAATGCATGACAACATAAAGATTATTATGACTAGAGTAGCCACCGAAAAAGAGCTTAAAGCTCAGAAAGTGAAAAAGAGCATAAAGCTTAGAATGTGGTAAGAGCCTCTGGCTCACTGTGTAAAATGAGCCCTATATCCCCAACAGATAAGGGACAGTTATTAATGAGCTCGGTATCCACAATAGATACGAGATAGTTACAGGCACTCGGTCACAACAATAACAATTAAAAGTGAGTCTCATAAGCATTGCATATGCATTTGATATGTATGATTTAAATGATTGAAATAAATAGTTTGAATGATTTCTGAATTGATGTGAATTACGTGATTACATAAATTGATGTGTTATGTGATTGAGTGAGCCATCGAGGATGGTCCACTCACTGAGTTTGCAAAACTCACGCCAAAATTTGCAACATATTTTTCAGGCTCAGAGGAGACATCCAGTTAGATCAACTAGAGTCTAACCACTACATTTGAGTAAGAGATAAGGTCAGGATCATTTGGCATCTGCATATATTTTCTGTAAATTTAGTATTAAATATTGTTTTCCACAAGCTTTATTATTGTATAAATGAATTATGTTTGTAATAACAGCTATGATCAAATACATTTTGTATTTGTAATGGGCCCAAAAGATTATTGAAAATTTGACAATGTGTTTAATATTTAATCAAATGTGAGTTTATAATGACAATTATAATTGGTGATGTTTTTAAATAAATGGACCGAGACGATTTTAAGTTTTTCTAAAAAAATGCGTGTGATGTGTGAAAGTGTTGAAATGAGTATGATTGACTAACCGTAGCGGACCACTCTCGTAGAGCATGTTCTCGAATACCAATGGTATGTTCAGGAATATGCGTTATAAGAGTGGGGTGCTACAAGCACATATTATATATTTTTCTTATGAAGAAAGTATTCGATCTTATAAACTAAAGTATAAAGATATTTAAACAAACATGTGTGTGTTTTTTAAAGAATAAGTTTACTGAACTAAACCAATATAAAAATTTCTTTTAAAATATTACTTATATATCTATAAAATTCTCGTTATGATGATTATATAAATGATCATTTAGCTTAAGATATTTAAAATGTTTGATGTGGCGATTATTATGTTTTGATACTAAATATGACATATCTCAATGAAGAGTAGCTGAATTAGTAGTCATTGGATATAACATTAATTATATGGGGGTAGTTAAGTGATCAATATATGATTTATAACCATAAAGTGATTATGGAGAATGTTTTGTTGTTCATGAATAGTATCGATTTGGGAAATCCTTAGCTAAGGTGAAATGACACTAATAGTTTTCTAATATCATTGATAGAATTAATTATTAGTTATGGATAACTAATATGATTGGACTCAAATAGAATATATATTAATTTTGTACTCTATATCTAATCAGAATATTGTATAATAAAAGAATTAAAGTCAGCGACAAACTTTTAATATGCTCGGGGTTTCTGAAAGGATGAAGATAGGGGTGTTTAGACATATGGATTAATTATCCTAGGTTAAGAAAAAGATGTTCTTATCTTAGAATAAGCTCTATTTTTAACAAGGTTACTTAAACCTTAGTCTAGAATAATTAATGTTTGGTTTTTTAATATAATGTCAATTTGGGCTTACTCTTGGATTATAAATAATCCAATTTAGGATATGGAAAATGCAAATAAAGAAAAAAAAGTAGAGGGAGGGGGCAAACTTACTTGTAATTTTTTCTATAATTTGGATGAGTAATTCATGATCATATGAATTTAGAGGCAAAGTTAGGAATAACATATAAGATATATTTTGATCACAGTTGTCACCTAACAGATATAGGAGTCATATGAGATGTGATTAGTAAGGATGTTCTTTACCTAATTTAAGTTTAGTTGGTTTGTTGAATAACTCAATATCAACTAAATCTAAATGAGATTCTAGCTACAAAAGATATTAAAAGTCATCTTTCTAGAAGTTAGGGTTATTATGTGAAATACAATAGTGAGAGTAACTAAATATATGATTAAAGTTTAAATTTTATTTGGTTGTCATGATATATAACATATTACTTGCTTTCTTTGCATTTGTTTTGTTCTATATAGAAATTACCTTTGTTTAGTATAGGTGATACTAAGTATTAGTGAAGCAAATTTCTTAGACATAGTTTAAATTGTACAAGAGTTCTATTGATGAACCGGTGTCAGTTGCTTTAGCAGCTACCTCTAGGCATCCACTTGTAGCAAAGATCAGATTTTGCCTATCAATAAATCCAAACCTTCCAAGCAGCTTGTTCTTTATGGTTTTTTCCTCCTCTCTTTCCTACTTTCAGTTAACCTTCATCTCATCTTTTTACTGCCCAAGGAAATTCAACGATGTTAGTTCTTATTTAAGCCTTTATGCGGATTCGATTCATATTCTTATACTTAGGACACCCCTTCCCGCTTAATTTACTAACTTGTGACTGTGAATCTCTTAAAGTTAGAAAGAAATGTTGTATGACCATTAAATAATATTGCTATAAATCCCTATTAAGGAATCAATGACAAAGTTATAGAGATATGTCAACATCATATTCAAGAAAAAATGTAATGACATTTGAGTTGACTAATGTTCCATAAAATTTAATAAAAATATATAAGATGGAAGTCAATAACGTGATAGCACAATGTAAATAGTTGCATGAAGTGAATCAGAAAGGAATAACACTATGATAGAATTCTTCCACTCACTTTAACCTATTAAAAGCATAAATATGGACTATAATTGAAGGCAATGCCTTAGGTATGATAATAGTTATCATTAAAATGAAAATGATTGCATGAATTTTAAAACTTGGTAAAGATCATATGTAACTTACTTTAAAGCATTTGATACTAAATTTGGATTCAACATTATTACAATGATCAAAACATGATAAGAAATAAATTGTTGAGTACAAGTAGTTGAAAACCAAGTTTACAAAAATAATTTGTATATTGAATCAAAGGAGACTCATGATTAATATAGGTGGTAAGAATATAAAGTTAATGATTTTGGGAAGTGATGCTTAGTTCAATTATAATCATCCAATAAGCATATAGCTAAATTGGATAATGGAAACTTATGATATATCCAAATCATTAGATATCACCTTACAAAACTAAATTTAGTAAAATGTTTATTTTAATGCTTAATTATATAAGAATGGTTTTTAAGTAAAGTAGTAGAAGTAATATGAAGTTTGAAAAATTTTAAATCTTATTACAACATATCTAAATAAAACTAGTACCTTTATTAATATATTTGATGTATAGTCGAAATACTCCCTTTTATGATGAATTCAAAGAGCTTATTTTGAAGATGATTGTAGATTTATTATGTCTACAAAAAGTTTAGTAAGAGTATGAAATGATATACTGCTCATCAAGAACAATTCATATTTTCAATTGTTGAAGATAGGATAGTCTGAGAACAACTCTTATTGAATATGAAGAAAATTAATAATTTAATTATTGGAATTAGATCAATGGAGAAAGATATAAAAATTGTTTACCTATTTTAGTCCAAGTATATAGATAATGTATTAAAAGTGATATTTGAGATATCTGATACTTATAAATTGTTAAAGATATCTACTATTATATGTAAGAGTTGATATTTAAGTTCAAAGTAATATGGATATTAAATTAAGTTTGATAAAAGCAAGTCCTAATTAAGACATATTTTACTTGGAATAATATTACTTTAAGTTGGAAAGGTTCTAATGTATCATCAATTGTTAATTAAGTCATAATAAGTTTTTTTATTTATTGGAAATAATTACTTAGATTTATAAGTTCTATCATAAACTTAATATAGTTTCTTGCAATGTTGAAATAACCATAGAACATTAGAGTCATTAGGCATATGAAAAGAGTTAAGGTCTCATAAAAAATCCACTTGTTTAAACATATTATCTTAATTATAATGATAATTAAAATAAAGGTTATAAAATTTAAATAAGTACTCACTATAAAGAATCTTATAAAATTCTCTTACTAAAATGTTATCATAGCAGTAGCATGATCATTATGTAGAGATATATTATAAGATACTTAAATGATTGACTTAGTACAAATATGAGATTACTAGTTTTTACACTACAATTATTCAGATGATTGTAGTTTTATGACGTAACTATTAAAAAGTGTTATTTATCTTATGTATATTGTTTAATTACCTAATATATAAGATACATTTTATAGGACAAACGTACATTACAAATAAAACTATGATGAGATCATAATTATGAAATTTATATTACATTTATGTTTTATCTCTAAATTATTTCTAATAATTATTTTATTAAGGCTAAACATTAATAAAGTAGAAAGACCAACATGCATTATATTTCTTCTTTATCAAAGATGTAGTCAGTCTCATAAACTAAAGTATATATGGAGTTACTTAAACAATTGTAGGGGTGAGTTATTCTCTAATGGCAACCAAGAGGGGGACGGTGAATTAGATGAACTCAATATTTAAATTAAAGTATACCAACTTATAAAACAATGTCTACAAATTATCACAAATTCAATAATGAAATGAAAGTAAATGAATTTAATTATGCTTATAAACAAAAAAGTAAAGAGTAAGCGAAGATAAATGTAAACTAATTTATAGTAGTTCGACAAGCAACGTTTACCTAACTCAACTCCTAAAACTCGTATTCAATTTTCACTATAATTCTTCTTTCAAAGCAAAGAATGCCCTTTGTGCAATCTTTTATTTTGGTAAAGAGAAACATCCTTTTCAATCTTTCTTTAAGGTAGAGAGGAACCTCAAACCACTTTTAGATAAACCCATTACAATGATCACAAATCCCAAAAATGGCTTACAATTTAAACTTACTCACTTTGACACTTTGATAATTGGAAAAAAGGCTCGCACACTCAAAATGAGATAATGAATACTTAAATGATTGAAAAATAATTGAAAATGTCGGCATGGGACACTTAAATGTTACTTGATGTTAAAACCAATAAGAAAACACTTATTTAGTGTTTTGGGACTTAAAATAGATGTTGGAGACAACTAGCCACTAAAATGACTATATTTGACGTACTATACTGGTCAACCATTATACATTTACAATACTAGATTCACCAACTATTGGTACACAAGTCGAAGGTCAACCAATATGCAGATCGGTCAACTAGTACATTAATCAATGTTACAAAAAACTCTCAGTACTTCAAATTTAACAACTTTAGCTTATATTGGTCGATCACTAATCCACACAAGTTGACCAATCATCCCAAGAATATGATTCTAACACCTTCAAATGCTCCAACTCAATTTGATTAATGTCATTATAATTAAAATCACATCCCAAAAAGTTTCATAAATATTATTTGAAGATTAAGAGAGTTTATATTAAAACAAGAGCTTTAATACCTCTTAATGAATGTAAAGACTCATATAATAAATGAAATGAAATGAAATGTTTATGCATGATGAGCCTTTTAAACAATAAAAAAGAATTAAGATGAGCTTACAATAAGTAATACCTGAAGTAACCTTAATGCATCTTGATCTTCTTCTTGACTTGATCTTGATATTAAAGATTACAAATATCGTCTTTTTTTCTCATAATCCTTTGACAAAGGAAGATTTTGTTCTCATATTCCTTATCATCAACATTAAACTCATTTGTAGTACTTATGTTTTGTTATCATCAAAACCTCGATTGGAACCTCCTTTGGTTTAACAATCTCCCTCTTTTTGATGATGACAAAATATTTGTGATATTAGGAAGTCGTATGAGAAGTTAACTAGATATATAGCAACCAATATTAAGATAATAATTATCTCCCCCCTTAATTTTTACATAAAACATATATTAATATTATAACCACAATACATTAGTGAGAGCAATATTTAATAACATATTCATTGTCAAATAAATATATAATTATTTTCACAAAAATAGGACATAGACAAATCGTTCATCATATAAAGAAAAACAAGTAATATATACTCCCTTTGAATTGTAGCATTTCCCTCTAATTTAACAAAAATTATTGTCCTTGTTTTCGAAAACATAAAAAATAAACCATTAGCTAAAGGGGAAAATCGAGACTCGTTGTAGGTTGTTAAACCAATGCATTGTGATGTCTTTAAAAAAATCAAACTCTCTTTACAACATAGTGAGCTGATACTCAATAGTCCTTAGATGAGCTTCTAGTGAAGAGTGATGATGTGGTTATGAAGTGCAAACCTCATCCTCTATAGGCAACTCAATAATATGGACAAAAGAGATGCTGATCGGGACCATCAGCATATGGTAAAGCCTTACATATAGGTGATGGGTGCTGAGGGTGGAGTTGTTGCCTCTAATGTGGTTTAGTCATTTAACCATCAATCAAATGATATCTGACGAGGTTAAGGTAGCAGATTAAAAGAATAAATCAAATTCAGTCTCATCACTAGTAGTAAAAATATGAAAGTGTTCGAAGATGAGACTAAAAATGAGGGCATATGGAATTTTTTTGTTTCTTCTTTTTGGTTTGATGGAAGTGGACCATATTAAGCAAAAGAAAGTGACCAAAGTGAATAGGGTTTCCTGGCATAAGAATAGATAGGAACCACAAATCATCATATCCTAAGAAGGTAAAATGCCCACTAGTAGAGGCAAAATTATATTTAATGGAAAGATAGTAGAAACAAGGAATAACATTGAGACCATGAAAACCATCAAGTTTTTTGTCGATCTCTGCATTGAGGCACTCAAAGATAATCTTGACCCTATTAGGGATAGAATATAAGTGAATGGTATATTTGGTGCAATAGCTATAGCAGAAAGGGCATTTTCGAATGGGGATAGCTAGGATCTCATTTATAAGATCAGAGGTGAGATGAATGTTAACGTCATAAATGGTGGATAAGATTTGTATATCACTTCAAATTATTTTGGGACAGAGATTGGTATTGAAAATGCTAATATTTGTGGGACTGATCCTATAAGTCATAGTAGGAAGAGATTCCCACCCTTAATCAATAAAATAATAGACAGGACTATAATCCTTTAATTATTCTAAACTAGAAGGAGAAGTAACATAGTTCTCATGGAAATCATAGGAGGCATAATCTTCATATTGAGTTGAATAAATATTAAAGTACTCGTCCTTTCTAAGTGTGGGTATAGAAGGAGAAGAGGCCAGTGATCTCTCTTGGATCCTACGAGTCTAGAGAGTTTATGGGTAGCCTTACCTCGAGTGATATTACTAGGTGTAGGATTAAGCTTTCCTCTAATTTTGGCTATAAGAGAGAGAAAGGGTAAGTTTTAAAATAAAGGGCAAAAGAAAAAGTTTGGATATAGACTAAAGACTAAGATAAAAAATTACTTGAAAAAGAGAGAAGATAGTATTATAATCTCAAGTGTACAATTTTCAAGTAGGAATTTAACATGCATGACATAGATAAGTAAAAGATGCTATAATAATAAAAATGGGTAGGGAAAAGAATTTTAAATTAAGCTAAGAAGGCGTCAAAGGCAAGTAAATTAATTTAAATTGAAAATAACTTAGAAGCTCCAATTCCCTAATGAAATTTAGGCTAAATAATCAAAAAATGATTTGTAGAAAAACATATGCAATTCAATGCAATTTGCATTTAAAAGACCTTTAAAATGTTCAATTCTTTAATTTTGAGAGTTTGTGCATAAATAAGAAATCTCCAATTATCATTTAGGTAAAGCATTCAAAAAGTTCAATTTGGACAATATTAAATGTAATGTAAGGTAACTCATAGTAAAAAAGGCTTAAACCAATCATCAATTGAATTAATAAACCTATAACTTTGAAGAGAAATGCATATTAAGGAAATCCCCAAGTTTTGATTTAGGTAAAAATACTATAAATTTCAATTCGAAAAAATTAGGCATAATTCAAATTAATTAAGAGTTAAGAAAGCTTAAATTAGTCATGAATTAAGCTAAAGATCGTCCAATTTTTAAAAAAATCAATGCAATTAATATAAAATTAGGCAATTTCCAATTCTACGGCCCTAATTCACCCTATGTGCTAAATTGATGCAATTAAACATGTAAATCGTGAAATTGAATACATGGACAGGCACAAATATGGTGGAAATTGAGATGACAAGCTATAGGGACTATTAATTGAGTAAGAAAATTCGAAATTTTTGGCAAACCTAAAATTTGGGAAGGCTAGAGTTTACCTTCAGAATGAAAGAGTGAATTAAGCATGGTAGAGGAAGGAGAAAACACCTTAGAGTGTTAGAGAGCTTAGGAGAGGTAGGAAGGTCACCTAAATCTCATAGGAGAAGTCAAGGTGAGGTCAAATGTGATGATGCCTATAAAGGCTTTCTTGAATGGAACCGAGGGGATATGGGTAAAGAATGTATAAGGGAAACACATGAAGTTTTGTTATTTAGTGTTATTTGAAGTGAAAGTAGGTGTGGAAGCTAGGGGTGATGAGATTTGCGAAGAGGGAGAGAGAGGTATGAGTGACTAGTGAGAAAGAAGAAGAGGAGTGTTTTTGTTTTAAAAAAATTATGATATATTGGTCACTAGTGTCTATTATTGGTCAACCAATGTTGGTAACCAATATAATTGCAAACTTTATGGATTTTAAAATTAAGGAATTAATAGTATTTCTTGACTTGTTTGATAGATTAATCAACTAGTTAGTTAATTGACCACTGTATACAGCTAGAATCTCTATAAACTCACAAGAAAGAAAATTAATTCTAGATTTAACAGTATTGGTTAACCAGTTTAAGATATTGGTCAACTAGTGGGACTAGTTGGGCAACTAGTCATACAACTAGATTAAATGCAACTAGATAATTAATTTAGTTATTTTACGGATATTGGTCGACCAATCTGGATATTAGTCATTTAATATGTTTTGGTAACATATATTAAAGCTTTTAGAGATCAAATTAAAAAGTAAAAACATAAATTAACTCAAAATAATTTTTAAAAAGTCATTTATCTAAGAGAATTTCCATCAACCATTCCTAGTTCTCTTCTAATTATATAAAGTCTATCCTCACTTATAGGTTTGGTAAAAATATCAATCAATTAATGTTGTGTATCTATCAACGTTAATTCATTGTCTCCATTTTACACATGATATCTAATGAAATGATACTTAATTTCTATATACTTAGTCCTAGAATATTAAATAATATTCTTTGTGAGATAAATGACACTTATATTATCACACTTGATTAGTATCATAGTAAGATTTAATCCATAATTTCTAAGTTATGGTCTGAACCAAAGGATTTGAGCATAAAAAATGATGAATACTATGTATTTGGCTTCCGATGTATACAAATTAATTTTATTTCTTGCTAAACTAAGAAACTAATGCATTTCCTAGGAATTAAGAAAAACTAAAAGTGCTCTTTCTGTCTAAAAGTTCTACATCTGAATAACTAATTATGTCAAAGAACTTATTTTTATGGTACTAAAGTCCTAATGAAATGATTCCACATAAGTATATAAGGATATGCTTAACAACTTTAGATGTGATTCTTTAGGGCTTGATTGAAATCTAGTATATAGGAAAATACTAAACATGATATCGGACCTACTTATGGTAAGATAAAGTAAGCTACCAATTATATCTTGATAGAGTTTTACTTCCACCAATTTACCCTCTTCATCTTTGTTCAATTTTGTTATAATGCTTATAGGTGTCCCTAATGCTTTGGCTTGATCCTTGTCAAAATGTTTAAGTAGTTCTTTGGTGTATTTTTCTTGATTTATAAAGATACCTTCCTTCATTTGGTTATTTTAGAGTTTAAGAAAGAAGTTAAGTTCTCCCATCATGCTTATCTCAAACTCCCTACTCATACACTTAGAAAATTCTTTACATATATTCTCATTAGTAGCACCAAAATAATATCAGCAACATAAATTTAAATGGTTAGGATATCATGCTTATGGTTCATAGACATGGTTAGGTGCATCATGTTTTACAAAATAGGAGTTTGGTTAACATAAACTTCTTCTTAAATGAAACCATTCAAAAAGGCACTTTTAACATCCATTTGAAATAATTTAAAATTTATATGCAATGCAAATGCTAGCAATAGCTTAATGAATTCTAGCCTAGCCATTGGAGCACAAGTTTCTTTGAAATTTATGCTCTCCTCTTAATCGTACCCTTTTACTACCAATCTAGTTTCATTTCTAACAATAGTACTCAACTCATCTATTTTTTTTAAAGACCCACTCAGTACTTATAGTCTAGAGATAACTACATCTAGGTATACTGAATTCCACACTTTATTCCTTTCAAATTGATTCAACTTGTTGGACCCTGAATTTTTCTTAGAATTTATCTTATTAAATTATCAAGCATGATATAAGTTAGAATTTATGAATTAGCAATTTTTGGAGTTTAATTAGATATATTATGAATCTCGTATGGTTGCATGAATTAAAAGAAAGAGTTAGAATTAAGTTAAGGAGTTAGAAGGCATTAGATTAATAAGGAAGGGTAAGCT
>JAOTAY010020519.1:0-12343 GCA_025629805.1 Erythroxylum baracoense
GTGACACGCCACCCTCGCGGGGCACGGATTCGGATATCACTATCGATATTGGGTTCGGGTCCAGCGGGAGTGGGGTGCTACAATATGAGCTTTCTCTAGAGTTTCTTTCCTCAAATCATCCACATTGGGCACACACAGCCTTTGTTTCCACCATAGTGTCTCATCTCTCAATTCAAACTCAAAATTCAGACTCATCTTCACTTTCTCTACAAGCTTCACCATTTTAGAATCTTTACTCTGTACCTTTTCTGATTCTATCATGTACCATTAGCCTCAACTTCAATGTAGCAATAAAGGCCTCATCTCGCTCCAGATTAAACTCCACATTTAGAGCTCTCAATTGAATCATGTTAGGTAACCTCGATGTCTGAATCTGAGCTATACTAGTATTAAACTTTCTGCTCAAAGCATTAGCCACCACATTAGGTTTCCTCGGGTGGTACTATATCATGCAGTCATAATCTTTCAACAGCTCAATCCATCTCCTCTGTCTCATATTTAACTCCTTCTGACTTAGAAAATACCTCAAGCTCTTATGATCTGTATAAATCTGGAATGTCTCTCCACAAAGATAATGTCTCCATATCTTTAAAGCAAAGACAACTGCAGCAGCTCCAAATCATGTACCGGATAGTTAATCTCGTGAGACCTTAATTGTCTTAATGTGTAGGCGATCACCTTACCATACTGCATCAACACACATCCCAATCCTTGACACGAAGCATCGCTATATACCACATAACCGCTAGTTCCCGATGGAATAGTTAACACCAATACTGTAGTCAACCGATGCTTCATCTCTTTAAAGCTCTCCTGACATTTTTCATCCCATCTGAACACTACATTCTTCCTCAGAAGCTTTGTCAGAGGGGCTGAGATCAAGGAAAACCCCTCTACAAACCTTTGGTAATATTCGGCCAATCCTATAAAGCTTCGGATTTTAAACACATTCCTCAGAGATTCCCAATTCATCACTACCTCTATCTTCTTTGGATCTACACATATGCCTTCTCCACTCACTATATGTCCCAAAAATATAACTTGATTTAGCCAAAATTCACACTTACTGAATTTGGCATACAATTGCTTCTCCCTCATAACCTACAGAACAAGTCTTAGATATTTGGCATGCTCTTCTCTATTCTTTGAATACACTAAAATATCATCAATGAACACTATCACAAAGCGATCTAGGTAGGGCTAAAACACCTTATTCATCAAAGCCATAAATGCTGCTGGGGCATTAGTTAACCAAAATGACATTACTAGAAACTCGAAGTGACCATACCTGCTTCTGAATGCACTCTTTGGCACATCAGCTTTTGCTATCTTCAACTGATAGTACCCTGATCTCAAATTTAGCTTAGTGAATACTTGAGCTCCCTGTAACTGATCAAGCAAGTCATCAATTCTAAGTAACGGGTACTTGTTCTTCACTGTCACCTAATTCAGTTGCCTATAATCGATGCATAACCTCAAAGTCCCATCTTTCTTCTTTACAAATAACACTGGAGCTCCCCAAGGTGAAACACTGGGTCTAATAAAACCCTTTTCTAACAACTCCTGTAATTGAGCCTTCAACTCCTTTAGTTCCTTAGGTGTCATCCTATATGGAGGAATAGATATAGGAGCAATATCTGGAACTAAATCAATTGTAAACTCCGTCTCCTGATCTGGAGGTAAACTAGATAGCCTGGCGAGAAACACATCCAGAAATTCCCTAACCACGAGAATGTCCTGCAAATTCAGCTCAGCTCTGGTATTAATGACATGGACTAAATAGGTGTCACATCCACCTTGCATCAACCTCAATGTTCTTATAAAGGATATCAACTTGGCTGGCACTACTTGACTAATTCCACTGAAAATCGCTCTAGGCTGACCAGGAGATTTTAGTGCTACCTCCTTGGCATAACAATTCATGACAACCCTATAAGCAGTGAGCCAATCCATGCCTAGGATAATATCTATCTCTCTCAACTGTAGTATAACCAAATCTGCCTCCAACTCTGCTTGGTCAATCTAAATTAAACATCTCTTACAAACTTCTCCTATCACTGTAGTACTACCTATTGGTGTACTCACCTCTAATCTATACTTTAATTGCGGTTTATCACAATACAGCCTAGATGCCAGATGCGGTGTGATGAATGAATACATAGATCGAGGATGTAACAATGTATATGGTTCAAAATCATAAACAAGTAGCGCACCTGCAACAACATCTGGAGAGTTTTGTACCTCCTGCCTAGTCATGGCATAGACTCTGGCCTAAGATTGAGGTCAGCTGCTCCGTACCTCAGTCCTGATAAAAGGACTCCCTGTGCTCACTCTACCTCTACCACGGCCTCTCTGTCCTATCCCACTACCTCTACTCTGCTGAATAGTAGCTTCACTCCCCGATTTGCCACTCATACTAGACTGAGTTCCTATAATAGCAGGACAATCTCTAATCTGGTGGTCAAAGAAGCTGCATCTAAGGAAAGATCCAGATCGTCTCTAGCACTCAGCACCGTGCCTCTTCCTACAATGATCACACTGGGGTAACTGACTCTGCACTATACCTCTTCCACTGCCAGTCTGTGCAAAATCACCCCTCTGTCTGAATCCTGACCGCCTTGATCCAGCTAGTGGTCTAAATGCTTTGTTCTGGCGCTTATTGAATCTTCTGCCAAAACCACTCTAACTCTCACTGGACCTTTTCAATCCGGATCCTTACCTAGACTCTGCTTGTCCCTATCTCAATAGCTATTCAAGTCTGATCGAAGTAACTCTCAACTCGGTGAAACTACTCAGGTTGGAGATATTTAGTCTTATCCTGATCTCCATGTTCAGTCCATCCTTAAACCTCCTACACTTATCTTCTTCGGTAGGAATCAAAGCAATAGCATATCCCATCAGCTTATTAAACTTGATCTCATACTCTGCCACTGACATCTTACCCTGCTTCAAATCCAGGAACTCCTTTATCTTCCTGTCCAAGTAGATCTTGGGCATGTAGTTCTCCTCGAAGACCCTCAGAAAGTCTTCCCAGTTCAGGTTGCAAGGCCTGGTGGTACTGCCTGGAGCAGTCTTCCACCATTGGTAAGCTGGGCCCTGTAGTAAGTACACTGCATAGTCGAACCTCTCGTCTGGCTCGTAGGCCAATTGATAAAAGACCCTTTCCGTCCTTTCCAACCACCCCTCGGCCTCAGCAGGGTCTATGCTACCATATAAATCCACAGCCCCTTGCTTCCACAACCTATCATACCTCCTTTCCCTTCTCTCGGGAACTCTAGGAGGCATTACCTCCAGTTGAGGTACAGAGGACTCTCTACTGGCTCCTACAGATCCTAGGTTAGTTGATTCTCCCACTTGTTCACCTATGGCGGATGACCTATAATAAACAAGAACTTCAATCATTACCCGCATTTCTCACGATATTTCATGCTTAACATTCCTATATATCCCTATGGATGCCAAACTATGCTCTGATACCATCTAACTGTAACACCCCCACTACTATAAGGTATATACTGGAACATCTTTATGACATTCTAGTATATACCCTATAACAGCAGCGTGTTAACTATCACACTTTCACATTATCATATGGTAATTTATCCTACTTAATCATGACATCTATTATCATACAAAAAAGTCACCAAATTTTTTAAAACAAATTTCCTCTTTTCATTTCATAAATCTGAATGTACATACATTATAGCTTTCGAAAATCTGTACATGTACATCATCATTTTCTAATACAAAATATACTACATAAAAGAGGAAACACAAAAGATCTAACTAAATCCTTCAGTCCAGCTGACTGACTTTTGAGCCATATCTTCTTCACAAAAGTACAAGAATTAAGCTTCTTGTAAGGTTTCTCAGTAGCTAGAATCCTCTCTGTGTCCTAAAATGTCAACATCTAATTTTGAGTGAGTTTTGCGAACTCAATTGAGGTAACCATCATCGTTGATTCATTCAATTCATGCAATATATCATTTAACATAACAGATAATTCACATTATTGCATTTTTACATACAATATTACATATCACATTCTCATTTAAGAGTAAGACAATTGCATTTCAATCAATCAAACATACTTAATAAAAATTATATGGAATGCACATGTAACTCTTTTCCAATTATTACGTTGTTATAACCGAGTGCCTAAACTGTCTCGTATCTATTGTGGATATCGGGCTCATTTATACTGTCCCTTATCTGTTGGGGATATAGGGCTCATTTTTACGTAGTGAGCCTTTGGATCTTAATCACATTCAGAGCTTTAAGCTCGTTTTCAGTGGCTACTTAGTATTCTAAAAGTTATACACAATTTACTCCATACTGTTTAGAAACAAAGAGAAAATCTGAAACTCAACGTCAAGACAATTTTCAATACTCTTAGAGCCAGAATTCAAACTTGATTTCTTCATGAAAATTGTAGCCATTCGTCTCTATTTTAATATAAATCAACAATCATCCTATTTGGATATCTGTAGTTCAAGATATGTCAAAACAACTGATGCATGTTTAGTAGAAACACTACATCTAACACATTTCCAGCACACTTCCTCATCAATCTCGTCCTAATTCATCTCTTTTGCTTAATCTATCAATTCTAATTTATATCCACATCATTTCCTCTTCATTTATACCCCAATTACAGTTGAAGATCATCTATACACAATTCAAAATCCATGCTTGATCATATATACCAAAAACAAAACACATCATATACACATTTATCATAATGACCTTTCTATCTAAAAAAAATCATCTCAATAATAACAACTTATCAATTATCAACAAATCATCACTTCGAACTCCATTTTTAAGATCTTGCTAGCTCTAACCTATACTTAACACAAAACAAGGCAGAAATTCATTCATTCACTCATTACATTTTTACACTTTCATATACTATTTAACAACACCAAAGTAAAACATAATTCCATTACCTCTTCATTCACCCACATCATTAAGTCATGAATAATGTTAGCTCACTAAATTCAATTGTTTTGACAAAAATCTCTTTATAAATGAAACAATCATGAAATTACCTAAGAAATTTCATATTCAAAACAAAACCTCAAATTACTCATCATAATGTCCCATTTTCATTAACCCATGAAGATTAAAGCATCACTTACTTGATTTCTCTTAAATGTCTTCAAACACAAAAAGAAACTCTAACTTCCCAAGCATCATACGATCTTCGTCTTCTAAAGGTGGTAGGGTTAGGTTCTTTAGTGACAAATGAAGAGGAGAACAAGATGGGAGTGATGAGTGAAAGATGAAAGAAAGCTTTAGTGTTAATGAAGGCTTGGATATTTAAAATCGTGAAAGGTGAGAGTGAAGAAGGAAGTTACGAAGAGAAGAAGCGAAAACAAGTGAAAGACAATTAATTGGTCTTTCTTTTGTTAATTTTCGTGTAAGTCAAGAGAGGAGTGGTAGTGACATATGTCATTACCGCTTGTTACTCTCCTATGGTCCCATTTGGACCCTTTTTAATAAATAGACCATTTAACTCCAATTTCTACTCCAATTGTCTCCAAATTTCAATGACACATGTCATTAAATCCCAAAGTCATTAATAAAAATTTTTCACTACCATTTGACTCTTAATTCTACTACTATTTATCAATTGTCTTACCACTTGGCATTTTTCCTAGCCCAAAATTACCCAAGTTTTCAAAAAAAATTTCTAAAATTCTCCAAAAATTCTAAATTACTAAATATACCCTCTAAATCAATTTTCAACAAAATCACATTCACAATTCAATTATAAATCAATTATACCCAGAATGTCTAAGAATGCATGTACAATTATTTTCATGTGCAAAAATTCAATATTCAAGAGTATGGGCATATCATATAATGCATGAGCATGAAATGCATTTTCTAATTTCTTAATAATCTCTTATATTTACTATTCTAGCCTCAACATGGGTAATGGGATGTTACAATAACCATATACGATGTGTCATTTAACTTAGGTTATGTTATCTCTAACGATTACGAATCATTAGTCGCTACATATAAATTTCAACATAATAATTACGGATTATATCGAAATTCTAGCAATGGGGTGCGCAATTAAACAATTCAATGAATGTATTAAAATCTTCCTTTCACAATACCCAATGGGTTCATACACAAATAACTGAACAATAAATAAAATATGGTTATTCATACACATAGCCTAAATCAATTAACATAAGATAACACAATCAATTCCTAATGAGACAAAAAAGCAACAAAAATAAGAACATACACTTAACCTGGGTCGTCAGTGTTGATGTCAGCATCGAACCAATGTCAAGACGTTAGCTTTCCATGGGTCTCCCAAAAAATGTTTTAACCCTTTAAAATTATCCCAATCACAACCCCCTTATCTCTTTATTGCGACTAGCTTCTCTACTTCATTATTCATTACACTATTCGCAGATTGGACAATTAAACATCAATGGACTATCTACACTAGTCACAGCTCTCTCTTCTATTTTAACCGCCTCTCTCTTCTATTTCATTGTAGGGTGATGGGACGAATAAAACTCCTTAGTCACCATCCTGTTCATGCCTTTCTTTTAACATATGGAAAACGTCCGTGTTTTCGCAGACGTCTGCGAGAAACACATATTGCATTTTCTCTCTACTGCGTTGTCGTTTCCTGCTGGATTTTTCTTCATGGGCTGTCGTTTGGTATAGCCTCTTTGATGCTTTTAATGGCTTCAAAACCTCATGCTTTAATCTTGTATTTGTATTCCATCATTAAATAGACATGTAAAAACAATAGGAACATAAAATGAGCAACTAAAATAAAAAAAAGGAATGAATTCAAATGAAATAACATAAAAATATAGCAAAATCCATTCATATCAAATTCTCCTACACTTAGCTTTTGGCCGTTCTCGGACAAAACATTAAAATTAAGCTCAAAGACCCAAAAAAATTTACTAAATTCCCATATTTTCCAAGACAGTATAATCACAACCAAAGATGATTGACTTTTAAAAAATCATAGCAAGAATTCAACATTCCAACCTTTTACTTACGATCGTTCAGCATTCAATACCTTTAAAAACTGAGCAATCTAATAGTGGACTCAAAAAATATGTTCAACTAAAATATATCAATGGGTACACTCAACACTATTCATGATCATGACACTCCACAACTTTGAATATCATTTCATTTCTCAACCACTAAAATTAACATGCAAAATCATGAATTAAAGGACTTTTTAGGGTTGTAATATGGGCAAAGGTAAGGTGAGATATATTTAGGTCAAGTAGCATAAAAGCCATAAAAGATAATGAAAGAAAAATAACACTCAATCAAAAACTAGGTACCGTCAGCTATAATGAATGCAACATTTATATTTCACAACCCATTTAACTCTCATACACCAACCATATGAAGCATATGCCAATCCGAATGAATCACTCATACAATTTATGCCAACAATACATTGAAACCACAACAGTGAACCTTCTAAACCAACGTTTACCTTATATCCAATATACTCAAATAACACATGCATCACAACTTTAGGAGAATGCATTAATCATAAACAATTTTTCAACACATATGCACATGCTTCTATATACATTTATTTAAACATTTTTATCTTATGTCTTTTTCTTTCTTTCTTTTTCATTTTCTTTTCTTTTTTCTTTTCTTTCTTTTTTAAGATTAAAAAAACCTACATTGATATGAGAATTTCAATGAAAAAACATCCCAACATCATAACAAACCCACACATATGGACACCCCTACACTTAGAATTTTATACATCCATAAACTCAACAATCACAAATGTTCCATTAGCTTTATGGCTTGGATAGGAAATTTGGTTAAATATAAAGCATGTAACGTGGTTAGTATACAAAGAAAAGTATAAAGCTCAAAGGGGGTTAACAAGGGAAAAAATCATATCAATAGGGTAGGTTATTTGGCTAATGTAGTTTGTGAAAAACAAAGAATACCTAATCATATCCATGTTAATGCATGTGATAAAAATGTAGTCTGAAATAGAAATTCAATGCAAAATCGGGATGTACATGACATAAAGGTCACTCATTATCAAAAGATAATGAGACTGATATGAATGATTTAGTTTAATAAGGCTCAAAATCTCACCAGCTTTGTCTACCATTCGTCACTACTCTTCTAAAGATAATGCATATCAACCAATCATAAAAGCAAAAGTACATGTCAAAGTTGCTATGAAAATCTCTAGTCAGTTCATTCTCTACTTATAACTATATAATCCCAGAAGCTACAGAAAACAAGAAAATGTTTATTTTGTTTGTTTTATTCTCTCTCTCATTTTGATTGAAAACTTAAAAACAAGAAAATTAAACCAACAAAGAACACACATGCATATAAAAAGAAATGAGAAAATGTACAGAAAAGAATACTTCCCTTAGGTTGCCTCCCAAGAAGTGCCTTTGTTTAGGGTTGCTGGCTTGACTCCTTCTCCTCACGTGACAAAATTATGATCTTTTGACGGTACATGCGATTCTTCAACGTGAGATTCTTCAGGATAGGGCCTTGTTTGATAATCATTCCCATTTAGCTCCTTCCCTATCCTCAAACTTCCAATCTTAACTGAATCTATACACTCGAGAAATATTTCAAACATCTCTTCACCTTTTTCTTCCTTGTTTAGTTCCTTCAATTTGTTATGTAAAGGTGAAGAGTTAGTTTCAAAAATAAAATGGAACTCAATACGTACCTCCGAGCTAAAAGATGTATCTTTTTTTGCTTCGAGCTCCACCTCAGCTTCTTCTACACAAGCAATTAAGAGGGTTAACCTTAGAATTCTCAAGTTCCTCATCACTTTATAAAGTTTTTGCAAAATTGTCCATTGGGTACACCTCAGGTTAATACGACTGCTCCTCTTCGTTTTATGGTTCCAGATGATTGATATCTCTTCATGAAGGCAATGCATCTTGCTGGAATTGCAGAGCATCCTCTCGAATTTGTTGTATAGCTTGCTAAAACAGCTGTTGCATATTCTGTTGGAATTGTTGCATATCCTGTTGAATTTGAAGATTGTTAGCAACAATAATATTGAGCATTTCTTCTAGAGATGACTTGATTCGTGTTGGCTCTTTAAATCTTGGGCACTAGACCATGTAGTTTTTAGAAATTATCCTCCATTATGCTGGAATTGTAGAGTATTCTGTTACAATTGCAAAGTAGATAGACCAGAGTTGTGATAAGAAGCTTCTGGTTTGTGTGAGAATTATTGTGCATCCTGCAAACAATCATGGAAGTAATTCTGATGATTATCCCATCTATAAGAAAAGTTAGGTCGATAAATCCAAACATTGTTATAGGATTGAGAATATGAGTTATCAAAGAAATTACCTCTGCCCATATTGAATTTTTTTTACAAACAGAAACAAAAAATGAAAAGATCACGAAATAACTAAAAAGAAATCAATTACGAACAAATATATACAAAACACCAATTAAAACACAAACAAAAACTAAAACACCGCACTCCCCGAAAATGATGCCAAAATTAACCTACGCATCGTAACGCTAGTCAAAATAAAATAACTAAACTACTACTGTAGCAGTGGTGAGTCTAGGTCGATCCCACAGAGAGTGTGTGTAAAGTTTATGAAATGAAATTAACTGATGTTTAGTTTAACAGGGTGTGGATTTTGGAATAAAATGAAACTGACTAATAAAAAAATTAAACAAAATATACGAAAAATGGTAAAATTGGGGAATTCAATAGGGATCTAATTCTTTGGTTCAATCTCGGCCTACACCCTTATTAAGCATAATTCAACGATTTGTTGTTCTCAAACCTCTCCTAGCAACTATCAATCATAGGTTAATAATTAACCTGAGTTTTTCCTTAGGTTTTGTTTAATCAAGATACAATCGTTAATTAAACCTAACCACTGAGTAACCTAAGATATGATCTCTAGATTTAATTAGGCAGTAGCATTACGAATTAAGAAAATCGATTAATCAAGGCAACAACCACATACAATTCGTCATTTAATCTATTTTATGTTATCCCTAATGATTATGAATCATTAGTCGCTACACATGAATTTCAACATAACAATTACATATTATATCAAAATTCTAGCAATGGGGCATGCAATTAAACAATTCAATGAATGTATTAAAATCATCCTTTTACAATACCCAATGGGTTCGTTTACAAATAACCAAACAATATCAAAAATCTTATTATTCATACTTAAAACCCAAATCAATTAACATAGGATAACACAATCAATTCCCAATGAGAGAAAAAAACAACAAAAATAAGAAAATACTTGTAACCTGGGTCGTGGGCATCGATGTCACCTCCGAACTGGTGTCAGGACATTAGCCTTCCATGGGTCTCCCAAAAAATGCTTTAACCCCATAAAAACTATCCTAACCAAGACCCCCTTATCTCTTTACTGTGACTAGCTTCTCTACTTCACTATTCACTGCACTATTCACGGATGGGACAATTTAACATCAATGGACTATCTACACTAATCACAGCTCTCTCTTCTATTTTTGCTGCCCCTCTCTTCTATTTCATTGTAGGGTGATTGGACGAATAAAACTCCTTATTCATAGTCCTGTTCATGCCTTTCTTTTAACTTATGGAAAACGTCTACGTTTCCACAAACATTTGAAATTCCGCAAGTGGTCTGCATAAAATGCAGACTGCATTTTCTCTACACTGCGTCATCATTTCCTGTTGGATTTTTCTTCATAGGCTGTCATTTTGGACAACCTCTTTGATGCTTCTATTGGCTTCAAATGCTTTAATCTTGTTTTTGTATTCCATCATTAAATCTACGTCTAAAATCAATAGGAACACAAAATGAGCAATTAATATTAAAAAATAAGAATGAATTCAAATGAAATAACATATAAAAATATAGCAAAATCCATTCATATCGACTTTTCCATTTGAGGTCATGTGCAATGCAAGCAACCAAGCTATAGGTTAGGTATTGGATAAATGGAAGGACAAAAGGCTGCATGCAATATACTACGCCAGAAAGACTTTTACGGGACCTCAACTTAACTACATCACCATAAAAAAGGAATTACTCATTATGGTGTATGCATTTGACAAGTTTTGATTGTACCTTCTAGGGTCTAAAGTGATTGTTTCATCGACCATGCTGCCTGAAAATAATTCTTTACCAAAAAGGAAGCAAAGCTGAGACTTATTCGATAAGTGCCCCTCTTACAAGAATTTAATATAGAAATATGAGATAAGAAGGAAGCGGAGAATGTGATCGCAGACCACTTATCACGTATGGAATGAGGGGAATGTAAGCAAGATGATGATATTAATGAGAGCTTCCTTGATGAGATCCTGATGTTACTTGATAGCTTGGCGACATCATGGTTCACCAATATCACCAACTATGTTGCCAACAGTAAACTTCCTTCTGATCTATCCTATCAATAGAGGAAGAAATTCCTATATAAGTGCACCCGATATCTATGGGAAAAGTTAATATTATATCAAACATATGCTGACAGGTTAATGAGACGATTTGTTTCGGAGGAAGAAATGTTAGATATCTTAAAATAGTGTCATGAAGGTCAATATGCTGGCTATTATGGAGCAAACAAAACGGCAACTCAGATACTCGAGTGTGGATTTTATTGGCCACAATTGTTTAAAGATGCTTAAGCTTTCGTAGCATAATGCGATTGATGTCAAATTATAGGTAACATCTCCAAAAGAGATGAGATGCCTTTATTCAACATTTTGGAAGTCGAAGTCTTCGAGTTATGGGGCATCAACTTTATGGGTCCTTTTCCATCCTACATAAGGAGCATGTACATTCTAGTGGAGGTGGATTACATATCGTATTAGGCTGAAGCTTTGGCATCTCCAACCAATGAAGGAAGGGTTATGTAAAAATTCATCAAATGGTTATTCAATCGGTTTGGAGTGTCAAGGACTATAATAAGCAATGGGGTCACACAATGTTGTGACAAATCTTTTAATGCTCTCCGAAAAAGATACAGAGTCCACCATCAAGTTGCTACTCCTTATCACCCGCAGACCAGTGGCCAAGTGGAATTGTTAATCGAGAACCGAAACAAATTTTAAAAAAGATGATGAACAACTCCAGGAAGGATTGGGCATTAAAGCTAGATGATACCTTATGGACTTATAGGGCTACTTTTAAAACATTGATCGAAACAACTCCCTATAGGCTTGTAAAATGGTAAGGCTTGTCATTTGCTGGTTAAGCTAGAGCATCGGGCATATTGTGTAACATCCCGTTTCCAGAGAACGGGTCGGACCAAAGAAACGGGTCCAGATGTGGTAAATTACCACATCTCATGC
>JAOTAY010020520.1:0-12342 GCA_025629805.1 Erythroxylum baracoense
ACACTTTCACAATTGCATGAGCATGAGGTATGTCTGTCCTTACTTCTCTCAGTGGTCTTCTCATAGACCCGTTTCCCTGATCCGACCCGTTAGGTGGGACCGGGATGTTACACCAAAGGTGCCTAGCGATAGTACCAACAGGTTATTTTCCCACCGAAAGTGTGTAAAAAGGTTGTTTTGCCTACCCAAGGTATGCCAATGTGCTATTTTTTCCACCAAATGTGCCTAGAGACCGTGTCAATGCACTGTCTTGCCCATCGAAGATGTGCCAACTTGCTGTTTTTCCTACCAAAGGTGCCTAACCACATGCTAAAGATCCACTAAAGGTGTCCAGCGGATGTGCCAATGGGCTGTTGTGCCCACAGAAGGTGCCTATGGACTGTGCCAACGGGTTGTTTTGCCCACTGAGGTGTCTAACGACCATATCAATTGGCTGTTTTGGCCATAAAGGGTTCCAATAGACTGTACCAATGGGCTGTCCATCATAGATGCCTAACAACCGTACCAACTGGCTATTTTACACACTAAAGGTGCCCAACGGGTTGTTTTGCCCACTGATGGTGCCTAGCAACCATGCCAATGGGATACTTTGCCCGCTGAAGGTGCCTAGTGACCATGCCAATAAACTGTTTTACCCACCAAAGATGCCCAACGGGTTGGTTTGCCCACTAAAGATGCCCAACTGACTGTTTCTCCCACCAAAGATGCCTAGCGAATGTGCCAACGAGTTCTTTTCCCACCGAGGGCACCTAGCGACCATACCAATGGGTTGTATTACCCACCGAGGGTGCCTAAGGATCGTGCCAACGGACTATTTTACTTATCGAAGGTTCCCAACGGGCTATTTTTCCCACCTAGGTGCCTAGCAACTATGCCAATGGACTATTTTGCCCACCAAAGGTGACTAACAACTGTTCCAACTGGCTATTTTCCCATCGCAGGTGACTAATAACTATTGTAATGGACTTTTTTCCCACCGAAGGTGGCTAACGACCTTGCCAATGGGCTGTTTTTTCCACAGAAGGTGCCTACCCACCGTATCAATAGGTTGTTTTAAAAACTGAAGGTGCCTAGCGATCGTACCAACAGGCTGTTTTAACAACTTAAGATGCATAGCGACCAAGCCAAAGGCTTATTTTAGCCACCGAAGGTGCCTAACGACCATGCCGACGGGCTGTTCTACCCACCGAAGGTGTCCAATGAGCTATTTTGCCCACCAAGGCTGCCTAATGACCATACCAACAGGCTATTTTGCCAATCAAAGGTGACTAGCGACCATGTTAGTGGGTTCTTTTACTCACTAAAGATTCCCAACGGGTTGTTTTGCCCACCGATGATGCCTAACCACCTTGCCAACGGGCTTTTCTACCCACCGAAGTTGCCTACTGATCTTGCCAATAGACTATTTTGCCGATCAAATGTGCCCTATGAGTTATTTTCCCCTCGAAGGGGCGTAACGACTATGCCAACTGGTTGTTTTGTCTATAGAAGGTGCCTAGCGACCATGCCAATGGGCTTTTTTAAGCATCGAAGGTGCCCAATAGGTTGTTTTTCCGATCAAGGGTGCCTAGCAACTATGCGAATGGGTTGTTTTGCCCATAGAAGGTGCCTAGTGACCGCGCCAATGGGTTGTTGTACCCACCTAAGGTGCCAAGTGACCGTTCCAATGGGTTGTTTTACCCATCGAAGCTGCCCATTGGGTTTTTTTGCCTACTGATGGTGCATAGCAACTGTGTCAATGGACTATTTTGCCCATTGAAGGTGTGCCAAGACTTATTTTTCCCTTCGAATGTGTCTAGTGACTATCCCAACAAATTGTTTTTTCCACCGATGCCAATGGGTTGTTTTGCCCACTGAAGGTGGTTGATGATCGCGCCAACGGGTCATTTTTTCCACCGAATATGCCGAGTGACTGCGGTAACGGACAATTTTGCCCACATAAGGTGTGCTAACGGGTTGTTTTTCCCACCAAGTGTTCCTAGCAATCGTGCCAACGGGCTGTTTTTTCCACTAAAGGCGCCTAATGACTGTGCCAACAGACGGCTTTATCCATCGAAGGTGCCCAACAGGTTCTTTTGCCCACCGAGGGTGCCTAGCGACTATGTCAACGGGTTGTTTTGCCCACCAAAGGTGCCCAACTAACTATTTTTCCCACCAAAAGTGCCTAGCGAACGTGCCAACAGGCTATTTTTACCACCAAGAGTGCCTAGCGACCATACCATTGAGCTGTATTGCCTGCCAAGGGTGTCTAGGGATCAAGCCAATGGGCTTGTTTGCATATCGAAGGTACCCAACGGGCTGTTTTTACCACCTAAGGTGCCTAGCAACTGTGCCAACGAGCTGTTTTGCGCACCGAAGGTGACTTACGACTGTTCCAACAGGCTATTTTCCCACCGAAGGTGACTAGCAACTGATCCAACAAGCTGCTTTCCCCACACAAAGTGCCTAATGACCGTGCAAATGGGCTTTTTTCCCCACCAAAGATGCCCAATGATTATGCCAACGGATTGTTTTCTGACTAAAGGTGTCTAGCGACCGTACCAACAGGCTGTTTTGCCCACCAAAGTTACCCAACTGGCTATTTTTTGCACCAAAGGTGCCTAGCGAACGTGCCAACGGCTGTTTTGCCCACCAAAGGTGCCTAGTGACCATGCGAACAAACTACTTTGCCCACCCAAGGTGCCTACCGACTGTGCCAATGGATTGTTTTGCCCATCAAGGGTGCCTAGCAACTGTGCCAATGCACTATTACGCCCACCGAGGGTGTCTAGGGACCGTGCCAACAGGTTATTTTACCCACCAAAGGTGCCCAACAGGTTGTTTTGATCGTCGAAGGTGCCCAACGGGCTATTTTTCCCACCTAGGGTGCCTAGCATCGCTGCCAAAGGGCTGTTTTGCCTATCGAAAGTGACTAACGACTATTCCAAAGGGCTATTTTCCCACCGAAGGTGGATAACGACCGTGCCAACGGGCTGTTTTGCCTATATAAGGGGCTTATCGACCGTACCAACAAGTTTTTTTCCCCACCATAGGTACCTAGCAACTGTGCCAACGGGAGGTTTTTCCCATCTAAGATGCCTAGTGATTATGCCAAGGGGTTATTTTGCCCATCGAAAGTGTGCAAACAGGTTGTTTTACCCACTAAAGGTACATCAAGGCGTAATTTTTCCACCCAATGTGCTTAGCGACCATGCCAATGTACTGTCCTACCCTCCGACAGTGTACCAACGCCCTATTTTTCCCATCGACCTAACCACCATGCTAAAGGGCTGTTTTGTCCACCGAAGATGCCCAACTAGCTATTTTTCCACTAAACGTGTCTAGCGATCATGCCAACAGGCTGTTTCACCTATCGAAGGTGCCTAGTGACTGTGCCAACGAGTTGTTTTGCCCACTGAGGTGCCTAGCAACCATGCTAATGGGCTGTTTTAGCCACCGAGGGTGCCAAGGGATCGTGCCAACGGGCTGTTTTGTCCACCTAAGGTGTCCAATGAGCTATTTTTCCTACCAAAGTTGCCTACCAAACATGCCAACGGGTTTTTTTCTCACCGAGGGTGCCTTGTGACAGTGCCAACGAATTGTTTTACCCACCCAAGGTTCCCAACGGGTTGTTTAGCCCACCGAGCGTGCCTAACGACCATGCTAATAGGCTATTTTTCCCACTGAAGGTGCCCAACTGACTGTTTTTCCCACAAAAGGTGCCTAGTGAATGTGCCAACAGGCTGTTTGCCCACCGAAGGTGCCTAGTGACCTTGTGAACGAGTTGTTTTACTCACCCAAGTTGCCTAGCGACTATGGAAATGAATTGTTTTGCCCACTGAAGGTGGCTAGCGACAGTGCCAATGAGCTCTTTCGCCTACCCAAGCTTCCTAACGATAATGCCGACTAGCTGCTTTCCCCACTGAGGTGTCTAGTGACCTTGCCAATGGGCTATTTTGCCCATCAAAAGTGCCTAGCAACTGTGCCAAAGGGCTATTTTTCCCATCAACGGCACCTAGCGACCGTGCCAACGGGCTATTTTACCCACCGAAGGTGCCCAACGAGTTGTTTTGTCCACTGATGGTGCCTAAAGACCATGCCAACGGGCTATTTTACCCACTAAAGGTGCCCAACGGGTTGTTTTTCCCACCCAGGGTGCCTAATAACTATTCCAACAGCCTATTTTCCCACCGAAGGTGCCCAACTAACTATTTTTCCTACTAAAGGTGCCTAGTGAACATGTCAACGGGCTGTTTGCCCACTAAAGGTGCCTAGTGACCTTGTGAATTAGCTGTTTTACCCACCCAAGGTGCCTAGCAACTGTGCAAATGAATTGTTTTGCCCACCGAATACGGGCAGCGACTATGGCAATGAGTTGTTTTGCCCACCCTAGCTTTCTAGTGGCAATGTCGCTTGGCTGTTTTCACTACCAAAGGTGCCTAGCGACCCTGCCAATGGGCTATTTTCCCCACTAAGGTGTCCAATGGGTTGATTTGCCCACCGATGGTGCCTAGGGATAGTGCCAACGGACTAGTTTACTCACTGAATGTGCTCAACGGGCTGTTTTTCCCATCAAGGGTGCCTACCAATCATGCCAACGGGTTGTTTTGCTTACAGAAAGTGTCTAATGACTGTTTGAATGAGCTATTTTCCCACCTAAGGAGGCAAACATCCTCGCCAATAGGTTGTTTTGTCGATATAAGGTGCCTATCGATCGTGTCAACGAGCTTTTTCCCCCACCAAAGGTACCTAGCGACTGTTCGAACGGGTTATTTTTCCCACCGAAGGCACCTAGCTACTTGCCAATGAGTTTTTTTGCCCACCGAAAGTGTGCAAACAGGTGGTTTTGCCCACCGAGCGTACATCAACGGGTTGTTTTTCCACCGAAAGTCCCTAGCGACTTTGCCAATGAACTGTCTTGCCCTACGAAGGTGTGCCAACGCATTATTTTTCCCACCGAAGTTGCCTAACCACCATGCCAAAGTGCTGTTTTGCCCATCGAAGATGCCCAACTAGTTGTTTTTCCATCAAACATGTCTAGCTGACATGCCAACAGGTTGTTTCACTCACCGATGGTGCCTAGCAATTGTGCTAATGGGCTGTTTTGCCCACTGAAGTGCCTAGCGACCATGCCAACGGGCTATTTTAGCCACAGAGTGTGTCAAGAGATCGTTCCAACTGGCTGTTTTATCCACCGAAGGTGCCCAACTAGCTATTTTTCCCACCAAAGGTGCCTACCAAAAGTGCCAACGGATTATTTTTCCCACCAAGGGTGCCTAGTGATCATGCCAAAGAACTGTTTTACCCACCTAAGATGCCCAACGAGTTGTTTTGCCCACCAAGCGTGCCTAACAACCGTGCCAATAGGTTGTTTTTCTCATCGAAGGTGCCCAACAGACTGTCTTTCCCACTAAAGGTGCCTAGCGAACTTGCCAATAGACTGTTTTGCCCACTAAAGGTGCCTAGTGACCTTGTGAATGGGCTATTTTGCCCACCCAAGATGCCTAGCAATTGTGCAAATGAACTATTTTGCCCACCGAATGTGCCTAGCAGCTGTGCCAACGGGATGTTTTGCTCACCCAAGCTTCCTAGCGACCGTGCTGATGGGCTATTTTCCCCATTGAGGTGCCTAGCAACCTTGCCAATGGGTTGTTTTCCTCACTGAGGGTGCTGAAAGATCGAGCCAACGGGCTATTTTGCCCACCAAAGGTGCTTAATGATTGTGCCGATGGGCTATTTTATCGACAGAAGGTGCCCAACGGGCTATGTTGTCCACCGATCGTGCCTAGCGACCGTGCCAACAGGCTATTTTGCCCACCAAATGTGCCCAATGAGTTGTTTTTCCCACCGAAGGGGCCTAGTGGCTGTGCTAACGGGATGTTTTGCCCATCAAAGTGTCTGGCTACCGTGTCAACAGGCTATTTTGCCTACCAAAGGTGCCCAATGGGCTGTTTTTTCCAACGACAGTGGCAAGAAACTAAGCCAACGGGCTATTTTGCCCACTGAAGGTGCCTAACGACTATCCTAAAGCATTGTTTTTCCATCAAAGGTTCCTTGTGATCATGCCAAGGGGTTGTTTTACTCAGCAAAGTTGCCCAACAGGCAATTTTACCCACTGAAGGTACCTAGTGACCTTGCGAACAATATGTTTTGCCCATCTTAGGTGCCTAGTGACTGTACGAATGGGTTGTTTTGCCCACCAAAGATGCCTAACTGGCTGTTTTCCCATCAAAGGTGCCTAGCAAACGTGCCAACTGGTTGTTTTGCCCACCGAAGGTGCCTAGTGACCATGCCAATAGGTTGTTTTCTCACCTAGGGTGTCAACGGACCGTGCCAACGGATTGTTTTGCCCACCGAGGGTGTCTAGGGACCTTGCCAACGGGCTATTTTACCTATTGAAGGTACCTAATAGGCTGTTTTTTCCACCAAGGATGCCTAGCAATCGTGCCAACAGGTTATTTTGCCCACCGAAGGTGACTAACGACTGTTCCAATGGGCTATTTTCCTACCGAAGCTGAATAGCAACCATTCCAATAAGTCGTTTTTCCCACCAAAGGTGTCTAACGACTGTGCCAATGGGTTGTTTTGCCCACCGAGGTGCCTAACGGCCATCTCAATGGGCTATTTTGGCCACCGAGGGTTCCCAAAGGCCGTGCCAATGGGTTGTTTTGTCCATCAAAGGTGCCTAGCGACCGTACCAATGGGCTATTTTACTCACTGAAGGTGCCCAACAGGTTGTTTTGCCTACCTATGGTCCCTAGCGATCGTGCCAACGGACTGTTTTCCTACCAAATGTGCCTGGCGACTGTGCCAACAGGTTGTTTTGCCCACCAAAGGTGCCCAACGGGCTGCTTTTCCCATCGAAGCTGCCTAGCCACTGTGACAACAGGTTGTTTACCTACTGAAGATGCCTAGTGACCATGCCATCGGGTTGTTTTGCCCACTGAGGGTGCCTAACGACTACGTCAACGGACTCTTTTGCCCACCAAAGGTGCCCAAATGACTGGTTTTTCCACCAAATGTGCCTAATAAACATTCCAACGAGCTATTTTGCCCACCGAAGGTGCCAAACAGGTTGTTTTGCCCACCGAGCTTGCCCAGCGACCGTGCCAACAGGCTATTTTACCCACTGAAGGTGCCCAACTGACTGTTTCTCCCACCAAAGGTGCCTAGTGAACATGCCAACGGGCTCTTTTGCCCACCGAGGTTACCTAGCAACCATGCTAATAGGCTGTATAACCCATCGAAGGTGCCTAGTGAACCTGCCAACGGGCTCTTTTACCCACGGAGGGTGCCTAACGACCATACCAATGGGCTTATTGCCCATTGAGGGTGCCTAAGGATTGTGTCAACGGGTTGTTTTGCCCATCAAAGGTGCCCAACGAGCTATTTTTCCCACCTAGGGCAACTGTGCCAACGAGCTATTTTGCCCACCGAAGGTGACAAACAACTATTCCAATAGGCTATTTTCCCACTGAAGGTGTCTAGCGACTATTCCAAAGGGTTATTTTTCCCACTAAAGGTGGCTAGCGACTGTGCCAATGGGCTATTTTACCCACATAAGGTGCCTAGCGACCATGCTAATGGCCTGTTTTTCTACCAAAAGTGCCTAGCCACTGTACCAATAGGTTGTTTTAACAGCCTAAGGTGCCTAGCGACTGTGCAAACGGGTTTTTTTCCCACTGAAGGTGCCTAATGACCTTGCCAACGGGTTGTTTTTCCCACTAAAGGTGCCTAATGACCGAGCCAACGGGTTGTTTTTCCTACTAAAGGTGCCTAGCCACCGTATCAACGGGTTGTTTTAACAACCCAAGATGCATAGCGATAGAGCTAAAGGCTTGTTTTGTCCAAAGAAGGTGCCTAACGATCGTGCCGACAAGCTATTCTATCCATCGAAGGGGCCCAACGAGCTGTTTTGCCCACTGAGGCTACCTAGCGACCAACTAACGGGCTGCTTTGCCTACCAAAGGTGACTAGTGACCATGTCAACGGGATGCTATACTCATCGAAGGTGCCCAACAGGCTGTTTTACCCACCGAAGTTGCCTAGCGACCTTGTCAATAGACTGTTTTGCTGATCTAATGTGCCCAATGAGTTGTTTTTCCCGTCGAAGGGGCTTAGCAACTATGCCAACAGGTTGTTTTGCCCACCGAAGGCACCTAGTGACTGTGCCCGTGGGCTTTTTTACCCACTGAAGGTACTCAATAGGTTGTTTTTCTAATCAAGGGTGCCTAGCAACTGTGCCAACGAGCTGTTTGCCCATCAAAGGTGCCTACCGATTGTGCCAATGGGGTGTTTTGCTGACCTAAGGTGCCTAGTGATCGTTCGAACGGATTGTTTTACCCACCAAAGCTACTCATCGAGTTTTTTTGCCCATCAAAGGTGAGCCAACTACCTATTTTTCCCTTCAAAGGTGTCTAGCAACTGTGCCAATAGATTGTTCTATCTAAGATGCCAATAGGCTATTTTGCCCACCGAAGGTGGTTAACAATCGTGCCAATGGGCCGTTTGAATGTGCCGAGTAACCACGTCAAAGGACTATTTTGCCCACAGAAGGTGTGCCAATGGGTTGTTTTTCCCATGAGAGATGCCTAGCATCCTTCCCAACGGGTTGTTTTACCTGCTGATGGTGCCCAACGGGCTATTTTTCCCACCAAGGGTGCCTAGCAATTGCGCCAACGGGCTATTTTGCCCATTGAAGGTGCCTAGTGAATGTGCCAACAGACTGTTTTACCCACCAAAAGTTCCCAACGAGTTGTTTTCCCGACCGAGGGTGCCCAGTGACTACGTCAACGGGCTGTTTTGCCCACTAAAGATGCCCAACTGATTGTTTTTCCCACCAGAGGTGCCTAGCGAACTTGCAGACGGGCTCTTTTTCCCACTGAGGGTGCCTAACCACCATACCCATGGGTTGTATTACCCATCGAGGGTGTCTAGGGACCGTGCCAATGGACTTTTTTACCCATCGAAGGTGCCCAATGGACTATTTTTCCCACCTAGGGTGCCTAGCAACCGTGCCAACGCGCTGTTTTGCCCACCGAAGGTGACTAACGACTATTCCAACAGGCTATTTTCCCACTGAAGGTGACTAGTGACCATTCCAACAGGTAGCTTTCCCCACATAAGGTGCCTAATGACCTTGCCAACGGGCGTTTTTCCCCACCAAAGATGCCCAGTGACTGTGCCAATAGACTGTTTTCCCATTAAAGGTGCCTAGTGACTGTACCAATGGGTTATTTTGCTCACTGAAGGTTCACAAATGCACTGTTTTTTCCATCAAATGTGCCGAGTGACTGTTCCAACAGACATCCTTGCCCACTGAAGGTTTGTCAATGAACTGTTTTTCCCATCGACGGTGCCTAGCCACCGTGCCAACGGGCTGTTTTGCCTAGCCACCATACTAAAGTGCTATTTTTTCCACCGAATGTGCCCAGCGACTGTGTCAATGGACTGTCTTTCCCACCGAAGGTTTCCTAACACGCTGCTTTTCCCATCGAAGGTGCGTAGCCACCGTACCGATGGGCTGTTTGACCCACCGAAGATGCCCGACTGGCCATTCTACACTAAAGGTGTCTAGCAAGTGTGCAAATGAGTTGTTTTGCCAGTCGAAGGTGCCTAGCGACGGTGCCAACTGGCTGTCTTGCCCACCCAAGTTACCTAGCGACCGTGCCTTCGTGTTGTTTTACCTACTGAGCTGCTTAATGACCATGCCAACCGGTTGTTTTGCCCACTGAGGGTGCCTAAAGACCGTGCCAACGGGCTGTCTTGCCCACTGAAGGTGCCTAGTGACCGTGCCAACGGGTTATTTTACCACCGAAGGTGCCCAACGGGTTGTTTTTCCCACCGTTGGTGCCTAGCAACTGTGCCAACGGGCTATTTTTCTCACCAAAGTTGCCAAACTGACTATTTTTCCCACTAAAGGAGCCTCGCGAACAAGTCAACGCTTTGTTTTGCCTATCAAAGGTGCTTAGTGACCTTGCGAATAGGCTATTTTGCCCACCCAAGGTCCCTAGTGACCGTGCAAACGAACTGTTTTACCCACCGAAGGTGCCTAACGACCGTGCCAACAGGTTATTTTGCCTACCCAAGCTTCCTAGTGATAGTGATGATGGGCTATTTTTCCCTCCAAAGGTGTGCCAACGGGATGTTTTTTCCACCGAAGGAGCCTAGTGACTGTGCCAACGAGCTAGTTTGCTTACTGAAGGTTCCCAACGGGCTATTTTTCCCATCGAAGTGCCTAGACACTGTGCCAACTGGCTATTTTACCCAACTAAGGTTCCTAGTGACCATGCGATCGGGTTGTTTTTCCCATCGAGGATGCTTAGCGACTATGTCAACGGGTTGTTTTGCCCACTAAAGGTGCCCAACTAGCTGTTTTTCTCATCAAAGGTGCCTAACAAAATTGCCAATGGTTGGTTTTCCCGCTGAGGGTACCTAACGGGTTGTTTTGCCCACCGAGCGTGCCTAGTGATCGTGCCAATAGGTTATTTTTCCCACCGAAGGTGCCCAATTGATTGTTTTTCCTACTAAAGTTACCTAGCGAATGTGTCAATACGCTACTTTGACCATCGAAGGTGCCTAGTGACCTTACGAACGAGCTGTTCTGCCCACCCAAGGTGCCTAGCAACTCTGCGAACGAATAGTTTTGCCTCAGAAGGTGCGTAGTGACCATGCCAATGGGTTGTTTTCCCCACCGAAGGTTCACAAAGATCAAGCCAATGGGCTGTGTTACCCACCGAAGGTTCTTAGCTTCCCTGACAATAGGCTATTTTACCCACCAAAGGTACGTAACAGATTGATTTGTCCACCAATGGTGCCCAGTGACTGTGCCAGCAAACTGTTTTCCCATCGAAGGTGCCAAGCAATCGTGTCAACGGGCTATTTTGCTCACCGAAGGTGCCTAATAGATTGTTTTGCCCACTGATGGTGCCTAGCGACCGTGCCAGCAGATAGTTTTCCCACCGAAGGTGCCTAGCAATAGTGCCAACGGATTGTTTTACATCGAAGGTGCCCAATAGGCTGTTTTTCCCAATGAAGGTGGTGAAAAACAAAGCAAACGGGTTATTTTGCCCATTGAAGCTGCCTAATGACTATTCTGAAATGTTGTTTTTCCACAAAGGTTCCTAGCAATCGTGCCAAGGGGCTGTTTTGCTTAGCAAAGTTGCCTAATAGGCCATTATTCCCACCAAAGGTGCCTAGTGACCGTGCCAACGGGCTGTTTTGCCTGTCGAAGGTGCCTAGTAGCCTTGTGAATGGGTTGCTTTGCCCGCCCAAGGTGCCTAGCGACTATGCGAATGGGTTGTTTTTCCCACCAAAGGTGCTTAGAGACCGTGTCAACTAGCTATTCTACCCACCCAAGCTGCCTAGCGACTGTGCTAATGGGCTGTTTTACCCACTGAGATGCCTAGCAACCTTGCCAACAAGTTCTTTTGTGCACCAAGGGTGCCTAGCGACTATGCCAACGGGCTATTTTGCCCATCGAAAGTACCTAACTGGTTGTTTTTTGCATCAAAGGTGCCTAGAAAACATGTCAACGGGTTTTTTTGCCCACCGAGAGTTCCAAGCGACCATGCCAATAGGCTGTTTTGCCCACTGAGGGTGTCTAGGGACCATGCCAACTGGCTATTTTACTCATTGAAGGTGCCCAATGGGCTGTTTTTCCTACCGAGGTGCCTGGCAATCATGCCAACGGGCTGTTTTGCCCACCGAAGGTGACTAACGACTACTCCAATGAGGTATTTTCCCACCGAAGCTGACTAGCAACCATTCTTACGGGCTGTTGTTTCCACCAAAGGCGGCTAACAACCGTGTCAATGGGCTATTTTGCCCATATATGGTGTTTATTGATCGTGCAAATGAGCTTTTTTCCCCACCAAAGGTGCCTAGCAACTGTACCAATGGGCTGGTTTTCCGTCTGAAGGTGCCTAGCGATCGTACCAACGGGTTATTTTCCCACCAAAAGTGCGCAAACAGGTTGTTTTACCCACTGAAGGTACA
Source organism: Erythroxylum baracoense (assembly GCA_025629805.1). Lineage (NCBI taxonomy): Eukaryota > Viridiplantae > Streptophyta > Magnoliopsida > Malpighiales > Erythroxylaceae > Erythroxylum > Erythroxylum baracoense. The sequence continues at coordinate 11,977 of JAOTAY010020520.1, forward strand.
CCAACGTGCTATTTTTCCATCAAATGTGCCTAACGACCGTGTCAACGGATTGTCTTGCCCACCGAAGGTGTACCAACGCATTGTTTTTCCCACCGAAAGAGCCTAACCACCGAACCAAAGGGTTGTTTTACCCATCAAACATGCCCAAGTAGTTGTTTTTCCACCAAAGGTGTCCAGCGAATGTGCCAACGGGCTATTGTGCCCAGCGAAGGTGCCTAGCGACTGTGCCAATGGGTTGTTTTGACCACTGAGGTGCCTAGCGACCATGTTAATGGACTCTTTTGGCCAACGAGGGTTCAAAGAGACCATACCAATGGGTTGTTTTGTCCATTGAAGGTGCCTAGCAACCGTACCAATGCTCTATTT
>JAOTAY010020521.1:0-12339 GCA_025629805.1 Erythroxylum baracoense
TATAATACGTGTGTTTGACTGATTGAAATGTATTCTGAATATGATATCTGTTGAATATGAAATGTGAAATGAATGACGAAGTGATATGTGGTGATAAATGATTGTTAACAAAATGATATGAATTATGTGATTATATGAATTGTATGTGTTATACGATCGAGTGAGCCATCGAGGATGGTCACTCATTGTGTTTGCAAAACTCTCCCAAATTTTGCAATATTTTTTAGGCTCAGAAGAGTCACTCTAGTTAGACAAATTGGAGTATAGCCACTGCATTCAAGTTAGAGAAAGAGGTCGGGATCAGTTCACGTCTGCATTAGTATTTTCTTATTTTTGTATCGAATTGAGTCTTCCATAATTATTGTAACATGTATATTTAAATATTTCTATTTTGTAATAAGTGGAAAGGTTGGTAAATAAGATTGATTTTGAGTGTAATAATAATAAATCTGATTATGATGTTATTAAAAAAAGAATGGGCCCAATTTGATTATTTATTTCCGCATATGTGTGTTAAAAAAATATTGTAACGAGAATCTACTGGCTGACTGTGCTAGCATGCCACCCTTACGGGGTAAGTTCTCGAACATCAATCAAGATGTGAGGTACGTGTCTTATGAGAGTGGGGTGCTGCAGACACAATCATGCATACGGACTTATGGCTGATTGTGTCTACTAAAATAACCTTACTTTAATAATGTAAAAGGCAATTATGAAGGATAATTAAGGGAGTCGAAGTTAGGAAGCAAATTTATAGTTCTAAATATAATTATAAACATTACGAAAACATAAACATGAGGATTGATTTAGAGATCCAATAGGAAGAAAGATTCCATCGAAGTTTCAGTAGATCATATTAGAGAAAAGGCGATGGAGAATGGATTCTTTAATTTTAAAATTTTCTTTTTAATGTTTGGCTAAATTTCTATTATTATGAACTAAATGTGTTTATTGCCTATGTAGGATGAACTTTGGACATAATTTGTGATTTGATTATTGCTTAAATTAATATATCTGGGATATTAATTCATGTATGATTTCATGTAATTGAGATAGAGAAATCCCTTTGTATATATAAGCGACCATAATTGAAAGGATTCACAAGCAAACTTAGAGATAGGTTGACATAAAACCTATAGATTAGGGTTAAACTATCGGTTTATACCCTACAACCAATCAATTGGTTGTAGTTTAGTGCCATAATTATTTAAAGATATTCTTTATCTTATACGTATTAAATGTATATGATAAATTCCATGGGATAAATTTACATTGCAAATGAAATTATGATGAGATAACAATTATGAAATTCATATTGCATTTATAAATTATCTCTAAATTATCCCTAGTCATTTTCTATTGAGATTGGAAACTAGTAAGCATAAATGGACTAGCACACATTATGTTTCCTCATTATAAAGAAAGTAGTCAATCTTATAAACTAAGATATGGAGATATTTAAACAAACATATGAGTGTTTGTTACAGAAAGACATTTCAATTAATCAACCGAAGATTAAGGGTTAATAATCTAGAACAAATGTATTGACATGATAGGAAGTTTCATAGTTCAATGATCTTTAATTAAATTACATGATAAAGGTCAATAGCTTAAGAAATCTAAAGGGGATTCATTACCAAGGTATTGTTTATTTGATTTTGCTAAATTCTTTTATGATATATGGTCTTAGTTATTGTTTTTATTAAACTTTAATTTATTTTCTTGTTATAATTAAATCATTATTCTAATATGTTGGTTAGATAATAACAAAGATGTTATTAATAGTACTCGTAGTGAAGGGTCCCATCCTAAAGTTCCCCTTCCGGACTCAGTGACCCCATAGTAGCCCTACAATTGTTATCTATCCCATAGTAGCCCTCCAATCGATATCTATCTCAATTGAAGGGTTTCCGTAAAGCCAAGCTATTCACATATTAGAAACCTTTTATACTTTTAACTTTTACAAGCGTGGAAAATAGTGAGAACTTTTTTTTAAATGTTTTATTAAAAATTTGATAGCATAACGATTGCTTTTCTAAGATTCCTAATTTTTAAAAACTTGCATAATACATTTTAAAACACTTCTATATTCACATCAATTTCTCAACTACAAATTATGGACTTCAAGTGCACTCCCAAGCAACCCCGAACAAATAATTCTCAACAATCACTACAATAAACTTAAAAGAGACAAAACATATTCAAGCATTTCATTTAAAAGCCTTTATAAACATCCATTCTTTACAAAAGTGTACATATCAAAATGACATAAGCACAGCAGCACCCGACGATACAATTAATCTTATGACGAAGTCCCAATTATTACAACATCTGTACACATACTTGGGGTAGTTTGTTTAAAAACATAAAAATAATGGTCAGCTAAAGGAGCTTAGTGAGTGTAATCAGTTCAGTAAAAGTTAACTTTTTATAACAACATAACTAAAATATTCCATACAATCATAAAGCTTATGATAAAACATTTTCCATGACAATTTATTCGTGCATCATCAAACCTAGTAATAACATAACATTTCATAAAACACAATTTCAATTTTAAAAAAACTATTTCAAAATGCTTTTCGAAATTAAAATCATCATATAAATGTTTCCATTTCCCATTTTCCTTAATCAATAAACAATAGTGGCAATAAGCTTTTTGAAAATTTTAAGACTAAAAAATAAGCCAACCACTAGCATTGGTACGATATGGTATCTCTCAAATAACTTTTGTTAAAATAAATAGTGGTGGGATTATTACTGTCATGAATTTTCTTACTCAACATAGCCCACTATTAGTTCCTTTACTATACGATGCACTAGGCATAAGTCACAGAGCTATTTCTACATCCTTACCCGCATCTGATTAATCACTATTTATGGAGCTAGTTCTGCATCGATTACCTGTAATAGGTTAACCGCTATAGATCGATAGTTACAAAGCTGGTTCTGCATCACTTACCTATAACAAGTCACGGAGCTGGTTCTACATCGCTTACTTATGACTAGTTAACCATTATTTACGGATTTAGTTCTACATTGCTTACCTGTAATAGGTTAACAATTATAAATATACCGGTATAATAACATGTATAAAGCCTAGTGGTGTACCATAAGCAAAATTAACTCTTACATTTATAACTCGTCTTATTTTCTACATTAAATGTGAGAGGATTCATAATTGAATTCTTTCAATGTAACTACTAATCATATAAAAATTAAATTTCAATTTAAAACTCATATATTGCCAAAGCATACACTTACGCTAGCAATATTCAATTGTAAATATCATTTACATAAAACTCACTATAAATATTCATTTCATGTTCAAATGAAAACCATTTGCATAAACTCAATTTAAAGAACAATCACTTGTCATCAATTCTTTTACAAAGAATTAAGTCATCTATACAGTTAAAATACACTCACATGTCATCAATTCTTTTGTAAAGAATTTAGTCATATAAAACAAATAAAATACACTCAAAATTTTACACACTTATCACCAAGCACACTCACACATTCAGTGACTCTCCTTTACCTACTCAAAACACATTTCTCTTAGGCATTTATTTCCAAATTAAGAAATAAGCATTAAAACTATATATTCGGTTTAACCAAATTTGAGATTTGTATCTAATCATGTACACACATGCTAATCATATTTCTGCTTACTTCTGTAATCTAACCTATTGGTCACTGTTTCCAAATATAATTTCAAAATTCATTTAAATACCATATTTTATCCATTCTAACTTACCAATTCCTTAAAAACACAATCTCACCCAATTTAATTCACCATATCACAATCATGCAAGATGAGTCACAGTTATGACCCATGTCCAAAATCCATACCTCCACTTGTTCCTTACTTTACACATAGTAAAAGTTCAAATTAATTTTTGAAGTCTTCTAAACCCGTATTCCCCTATGTCTGTAGTTTCTATATCATCAAGATTCATGCCATTTCAACTTTTAAATCATGAAAAATGTACCAAATATCACAAGTTGTTTCAACATAAGGGTAGTATCAGGTTACCATTTTAAATCTCAAATTTCAATATCATTAATCTAGAATTAGGTATAGGTTTATTCTACAGATTTTTATTACTATGTATTACTTTCAGATACAATTGGAATCACCCAATTTAGAGCTCTGTATGCCTAGTTATGGCCAAAACATTGTGACTGGTCCAAGTTAACCTAAGACAGAATCTCACTACACATTCCTCTCTTGTCATATTCAACTAATTATATGTAAAGAAACATCAAAGTAATACTAAAACATTAATCTTAAACACATCCATCACTCAAGAAAGCTCATAAAAATTAGAAATTTAAGCTAGGAAACTTTCCACTTTTTCCTTCAATCTTCTGAGTATGTGATGAATACATCAAGATTTCTCTAAATCACCATCAAATTCCCTAAAAAATGAATACACTCTTCTTCCTCTCTCCTTGGCCGATGTTCATCCTTGGCTTCTCTTCTTTTCCCTTTCCTTTTTTGTTTCGCATGTTACTCTCTCATCACTCTCATGTTTTTGATGAAAGAAATAAGCAAAATGTCTTAAGTTTTGCCTTTTATACTCATTAAATGGATTACACGTCATCTTCACTAATGACTCATCTAGCATGTGTCATCATCTCATTGGTCATCTATAATGGCTCATCAATCCACTAATATTATGTAAAAAGACCAAATTGCCCTTAATTAGTACAAAAAGACAAAATTACCCTTTAATACATTTAATTGACCAACTAATTGAATTAAATCCTGAGAACACTCCACAACCGTCTTATTTTCAAATTGACCATGAAATAATCTAAGTAGGGTCAACACTTATTGATTGGATGCTTTTAAAAATTTTGAATGGGTTTAAAATCATCAATACCCATTATTTTCTGAAAAGGGCACTTTAGTCCAATAATTTTGAATTAGTCGAATTCTATTCAAACAACTTCCATTTTGATGCATTTCAGTTCTTATGGACTCTAAACCTAATTCTGGAGCTTTTCATCATATTTTGAAATTATTCAGTAACTTTTTGATTGCCTAGAAGAATTTTCGAATTGAATCTAGAGTCACTAAATGTTACCAAAATCGTCCAAATTTCATTTGAAAGTATCACCTAAATCTCCAAAGTACATTTTGGAGCTTTTAAAACTCATTCATGCTCACTCTGTTCATACTCATTTCTTAGCTTTTTGGAGTTTTCGAAAATTTTTCGAGAAATTTTTGAAAACTCCAGAACTATCTTTGGTCTATCCATGATCTTTGTTATAACCTTAATAATATATTTAAATGCTTAAATTACTCTAATACACCATAAATAGAGTATAATCTATAAAATGCACGTACAACACATTACATAGTACAATCATCGAACTATGATATTACACGTAGTCTCTGTGGGATCAACACTCCATATTTCCAATCATTATACTATAGTTTGATAGGTGCAATCACCTTTGAGATCTATAGGGTAGGGATCTTAGTTATCACATATTTGAAAAAATAATCACATCCTCAATCTCATACCCTTTCAAGTTCCTACATTTTTGGAAATAGAAAGCCATTGAAACCATTAGGATTTATTAATTTTTTAGGGTCAAAATTTAATATTGTGGTTACTTCCCTTTTGTTGAAAGGTTTTGATATGCTTTCCACCTATTATTTGGATAGCTACTTAAATATAGTTTGATCTCCTTATTTTCAGGAGCAATTTGAAGTGATTATGCACTAATTCCTTGATTTTTTTATTAGTCACATGATATCCTCAACTGCTTAGTGAGAAGACAATTTGGTAACACTTCTTCCAGTAGATACATAATTATGTAATAAAGATGAGTTATTGTTCTCATCCCTCATCTAATTGGTTTGTTTTCATAAGTATAGTTATAACTAGTATAGGGGTACAAGTTAGTCCTATAAGGACAATTGGTTAATTACGCTAGACTAACAATTATAGGTGATTGAATAAGAAAATAAAGTAAAAAATCTAAAAATTAAGGAAAAATGATCAAGAATATTTGAATTAATGATATAACTAGATTTAGGTGAGAAATCCCATAAGACTTTACCATATTTAATTTCACTCTATCTTAATAAATTACTTCAGTTTGTTAGACTAGTAAGAGTTCTTAAATTAGATCATATTCTCAAGAGATAGATAAAACCCTATTTATAAGGTAATTAATCAAAATCATTTTCAAATATGAATAACCTAAGAATGTTCTACTTAGTTATATGAACTATCTTGATAGGTTTTTCACTAACCTAAGAAGATCTTACGACTTTCTCTCAAAACGTTTACGCTTAAACCTCTTTATTGACACTATGATCTAAATATACATCTCATCTATTGAATCTCGATGCATGAATCAAATATTAAATGTTCCAATTTCGCTCCTTATATATAATTAATTAAAAAACATAGATAAATCATAAGGAAACTAGAAATTTGTTAACCAAAGATGAATTAAAGTACATTACGTTGTAGGTTCTTCTTTCCTAAATTTATGTCCCACATTAGCTCATAATCACATAAAGAATATCAATATAAAAAGAATTCTTGTTGAAATCTTATTTTATGTTCAAAGAATGATGAAATATTGATAAAAATCATTATAGAATAGCTTCAACATGACTTTAGGATTTTTTCCAGATGAATTTTTCTTTTTGGCCTCTCTTTAGTTTAAAATTTTAAATCATAGCTTTTTAATGAGCTATATAGGTCCATACAGTTGATCGTGTCCTTTAGAAAATTCTCTAGAAATCTACAACACCAACTTGGTCCCATATAGGACTATGTAGGGTACCATGTTCTTCATTCAATGGGCATCACAAGGGTGGGTATGGTACATAGGAGAAACAAAAGTGCCCACCTCTAGACATGGCATCAATAAGATGGTGTGTAGGTGTCGTGTTGATGATTCATTCTCCAATTATTTTAAAATTTCTTCAATTTAGTTTAATTCTTCTTAATTTTTCTCATTTTCCTTGTATAAGCATAAAAGATCTAAAATAACAATACTTATCAAATTAAGTTTCAAAACCTTTAAAAATAATCCAAAATACAAGCAATATATTAAAAAATAGCACTAAAAGTAATATATGTCTAAAATATATGAATCTTAGACTTAAACAATAACTTATCTTTAAATAAACATATTCATCATTCAATCTCAAATAGAAAATAATTAAAAAATGGTAGGCAAATCAAACATGCCAATGAAGATGCTTCATTACTCATTTAGTTATGAGTGATCAATTGAAAGTTATACAACCAATTACTTACATTAGTTCATAAGTTGATTCAATTCACTTCATGATTTTTAAACTTCAACCTAAATCACAAAACCTAATTCCTTGTGTAAAATTAACATAGGCAAGATAACGTGCTTCAATTGTCAATCACATTCACATATTTTTACTAGTCAGAAATTAATTTAAACAAGAGCATTAGAAGCTTGTTTGAAAGGTCACCTAACATTTTTGTGCGAGAGTAACCACCTTGTCATAAATACTCTTAGTTACTGAACTAGGTCACTATCTTAAATAGCTAATATCACTAATCTTTAACTTTGACCTTTTTATTAGTACGAAGGCAGTGGAGTAACAATATTATGATCCGTTATTCAATTTTTTTAGGATAATAAAAATGTTTTAAAAAATCACAATCATTTATGCATGTGCATTTTAAAAAAAGAATAATATAATAATCTTTAAGTATTCATTTTGTAAAATTTTAAGGTAAATTAAGTTCAATTATTCAACAATAATCATAATTAGTTACATAAGCATTCCAAATCATCAAAATAATCAAATTCATAATGAATTATCACCAATAGTATGTTTTCAAAGAAAAAATTCCCAAAAATTTCTCCATATTAAGAAAATTGTGAAGAAATTGATAAGCTTGAGTCATCATATCATCTATGTTCCTATAATCCCTCCTCCACACTTGAAATAACCATTGTCCTCAATGTTTCAAATACACAAGACAATGATAAAAAATGAGAAGGGGAAGAGAAAATAAAGGACTTGAACTTTCATGATTTTGAGTGACATGGGTTGAGTCATATGTAAATCCATTCCATTGATGTTTTTAATGAGGTTGTAAAAATATTAAAAAGAGAGCTTAAAAAAACTCAAAATGTAGTAGTAATATAAAATTGTAAATATAAAATATTAAAAATATTCACAAAAATAAGACAAAAATATAAAAGGTAGGCTAAGAGTCTTGTGGAGGGTGGAAAGTAACTGAGATGGCACGTAGGAAACTTTGCCCACTAGTCCTCTAGATCGTCAATTGAGATCATCTTATAAGGTTTTTAATAGAGGAGTTATTACCATTTGCCTTATATCAATTTTAGGAATAGTAGTTTCATCTCCCATTAATGTGATAATCTTATCTAACTCTCTATAGTTTGCATCCTCAACATCCTCCTCTTCAGTTAGCTCGTTAAGATCCCTAAACTTATTAACCACAACTCTAATAGGCACTGTTAATAAATGCTCTATCTCCTCCCAAAAGCCAAGTCCTCTAATCAAACAAGTGGAGGTAAAATCTCCACTCCTAGATGTTGCATAATCTATGCCATAGTGTTAAATAGCTAATGTATGTAAGTCTTTACATAAGGAAAATTGGATGGCTAGACCATTGGGAGAGCTTATACTGGCAGAGGCGGGGTCAAAGCTCTCTTTGAACCTATAATTTGGTTATCGTTCCCTCTTAGTCTACTCATGATGGGGCACGTACAGGGATAAAGTACTAATTCAACTGTCTACCTAACCTCTACCATCTATATCACCCTGAGAATCTGCAATAGTCACAGACATAGAAGTAGTTGCTACAATTAGGTCCATATCATCTTGGGGCACTTCTAACCCTTATGTCATTATAGTAATAACTAAACCTCTACTGATGATCTCAAAGATGGCCTAGTGGAGATACCTGTAGACTAACTACATAAAGATTATGTCGAAGTTTGTGCTTTATATTCAACACATGCAACAGACCAAGAACCGATCCCTCTTATAAACTATGCCATTATTCTCCCACCTCACACACAATGAATAGATCAAGAGCTTGCGCACAAACTATATATATAGGAATCAAAACCCAGATGCCTTAGATTTGGTGGGATGGTAGGGGTCTATAGTGGCCATCGACCACCAATAGCTCCATAAGTTTGTGTTAAGACGATCTTAGTTGGTGCTAATATTGCCAAGCACTCTTGTATGTAAAAAGCAAAATAGATCATGAATTTATTATATCTTAAACTATAGTCCATGCCTCCTAACCTAAACTTAAGGATTGATGTGTCTATTAGGGGTTATGTAAATATAGTGCCCTGGAAAGCAAATGTATTTACATATATCTTAATTTTCTTCTAGTTACAATATTGTAATGAAATTTTTTATTATTAATAAAACAAAAAAGTTTGGTTTTATTTGTATGAGCATATTATAACTAGTCATAAGGTACCAAGGTTCTTTTGTAAGTAATATACATATAATAGAGATGTATGGGAAACATGTATATTATTAGAATCTAAATAATTGATTCACAGTTGAATAATCAAGTTAATCGCTTGATATGATTTAGACTGTAGTGATGTGATTTACCTCTGTGTAAGTAAAGGAGTTTACTTTAAGGGAATAATGAGTTTCAAATCATGATAGTAGTTGACTATTGGTAATGGCCTTATTAAATGAATCTGAAATCACGTATGTTTAAAGAATAAAGTAGGTCATTGTGTTAATCTTAAAACATACACTTTAGCATTCGTTTATTATGAACCACAATCTTAATGAGTGGTGAACTCATGCGTGTTTCATTATAATTCTTGATATGATCGGAATGGATTTTTACAAGGTATCAATCTATTATTTGCATGTTGAAATTATTAATTAAAACATGCTTCAAAGAACATTCACTCAAATAAAGAGTTTATAGTGATATCATCACTTTTAGATATTTTACACAAATTGGTGATTAAACTGACGCCAGTAGTTTGATGGACTAGCTACCCAGCAAGTCTTAACACCAAGATTAGATCTTGTGTGTTAATCACCATGTAGAGTGAAACGGGAGATCTAAAAGAAAAAATCAACATAAAGGCAAAACGGTAATTTCACCCTTTATTGTGTGGATGACTATAATATGGTTCATAATAGAGTTTGTGATTGGACATCGAACTAATAATTTTGAAACACAGTTTCTCATAATTTTAAGTAATTCAAGAGTTCAACCAATTGTCTTTAATGGAATGACATTTGGTTAATAAGTCAGCATTAATTCTAATGAGATTAAATTAATTCCGGGCTTATTGGAGCTTGAATTATTTAAGCCCAATTAGATTCCCCATTTGGCTTTTAGGAAGGTTAGCAAAAAAAGGAAAAAAATAAACAGAGGTTATCGGAAAGAAAATGGGATAGACATGAGAGAAATGATCGAATTAGATTCGGGCCAATAAGACCAGAATAATTTAATTAAGAGTTAATTAAATTGGGCCTTAAGCCTTTAATTAAATGTTGGGCTTACACTAATTAAGCCCATAGGTACTTTTAATATTAGGCTGGATTTTAATTTAATTAATTAGATTAATTGAATTAAAATCTAAATCATCAATCATTAAATGGTTTAATGGTTCATAAAAGCATGAAAGTATTGTATTAGAGTGGGCATTAAGGTAATGCTCTTCATTAAATAGTTTAATGGCTTTTAAAAGATCCATTTTTGGTGATAACATTCTTAAAGTAATGCTCATCATCATTAAGTTGTTTAATGGAATTTAAAAGATAACAAAAAACATACATGAATTGAGTGGTGCATTATTTGCTATCTCTCTTCACTATGTTCCAAGCCATAATGAGTGGTAATTGAAGTGATAATGGTCTTTTAGCATTTTGATGTTAAATAAACGTATATGAATAAATGTGAGCTTTTAATGGAGACAATTCATTTAATTATGATTAAAGAATGAAGTGGTGCTTTTTTAAGACTCTCCACTCTCTCCTAGGCAACATTTAGTTATGCTTTTTAATAAAAGCATGAATGTAGACATATATCATCTTTAATTCATGAAATGAATGAAATTTTTCCACTCACTTTCTCAAAGAACCGAATATTTGTTTGAATGAGAGGTGGACAACTCATCTTTTAACATTTAATGCTAAATAAAGTGGGTGGTCTTTTGCTCTCCTAGTTTTCTCTCCCAAACTTTTGGATATGAAAGAAAGGTCTCATTTTGTTGTTCTTTTCAAGTTAGCCGCATATAAAAAAGAGAAATTCTCATTTTTGTTCCTTGAGCTAGCTAAACATACAAAGAAAAATCTCCAACATGTTTCTTCTCCTTTCCCACCAAAGGATCTTGATGACCAAGCTATCCGAGAAGAATAAGTGGTAGATCATATTGGTTAAGGACACAACAGCGAGGAGTCGAAGCTATAGCTAGGAGTCGGTAATATTCCAATCTTATTCTTATTATATTTATTTTCCTTATACCATATCATTTATAGATTAAAGCATGTTGATTTGGTGTTTACGCTTCCTCTATATTGTGATTTTGAAAAAAGTTTTTGAAATCTACCGTTTAGTCAAACCAATCATGTTTTTGTTTTCAATCCAACAATTGGTATCAGATCCGATTTTATTAAGCATGATTTGGTTCCTATTTATGGCATGGGTTGGCAATTAAATTAAATTATCTATTGTTAAGTCAAGAATACTTCATTTCTTCTATTGATTTTGATGAAAGTCAAATAATAATAATAATAAAAGTGTGTGAACTATTTTGATGAAGACAATACTTAAGTAAAAGCTGAATAAGTGGCACAAATCATCAAATCAAGATGATACTTAAGTAAAAGATGAATAAGACGGATCAGACGAAGTGATCAAGTTTAAGACATCAGAAGAAACATATGAATTTAGGCAAGTCGATGTAATTAAAGAATATGTTAGAACGTCAATTAGTTAGAGACGGTTACAGGACTCAACTAACAAACTTTAAAAGACTCGATAAGTAGATTTCTCAGGAAGACCGTTGGAGATTTAGGCTATAAAAATTAGTGGTAGTCGTAGACTTCAAAAGATTTTTTTTGAATCTACAAAAATACTCAAGAGAAATTCTATGCTCAAGTACTTATGCTGTGAAACATATTCCGAGAGAAAAGAAAGAAAAAAAGAGAGAAAATACATCTGTAATGTGAGAGTGAAAGCTCAAACAATATCTTTTTGAGAGAGAGGAAGGCTAGAGCCTGAAGAGGCTAAGGAAGCAAATAAAGAATACTTTGTGAAAGAGACCTGAAGAGGCTCTGCAAGTGTAGAA
>JAOTAY010020522.1:0-12337 GCA_025629805.1 Erythroxylum baracoense
TGTATAGTAGAATTGAATCTCAAATAGATGCTAGTATACTTATATATTTAATAAATGACATTGTTTTGAATAACTTTACACTTGGAGTGCAAAAGATGACTTTCACTACATGGAATAATGTTTTGGAACTTACTTATGCATAACCGAGTCATGTACGTTGCTTGTATGTATTCTCTTTTGGCTTAAAGCCATGGTAAGGTTCCATTTTATCGGTTGGACCGATAAATAAAGCATGGTACCTTACTTTATTTTTGTACTAAATATTTTTATATGATTTTTTGTAATTTTTGAGGCAACGATTGGCCATTCGTGTGCTAGGAATAACAGATTAAGTGACCTTCATACCCTTTAACGTTGGTATATAAAATTCAAGTCCTAGTAACGACATCTTTCTATAGGACTTGCATGTGATTGCACAGTTAGAGGTCTGGTCACCGACGAGGTCTCACCTAAGGTCATAATACTCTTGTCGAACGTAACCTAGACTCACCATAAATGAAAGTCCAGCCAACACTGAGATTAGTAGGTGTGCACATTAGTTTGGCTGACTAATGGCGACACACAAAACTATTTTGGCCTATTATAAGATTTAATTTTCTAACAAGATTTGATTTTACATGTGATGCTTTTCTACTCTTGTGTATTGGAACTGGAACCTATGTTCACTAAATGAGTGATTAATAGGGTAGGCCTATGTGGTTCCTAATTAGTATGGGATGAGTCATAGACTAGGCCTATGTGTTTCTACATTATGTATGTTCACTTCACTGGTGGTTATATGCATGATAGATTCGTAAAACCATCCTTAGGTTATTTAGACCATTTTGGTGTGTACCGGGTTCTGTTTGTGACATATTTTTTGTCTTGCTCTCTGAGTACATAGAGTACTCACCCCCTCTGCTTTTCAACCATGTAGGTTAATTTGGTGAGCTTGAAGTTCTAAGTGGTTTATGCGGTCTTTTGATATTTTTGGGGCATTACTGCACGTAGGTAGCCTCTGTTTTGTACTTTTGTTGTATAGCAGCTTATGATTATGTTGATATGCTTTATAATTTTTTAAATTAACTCTTGACTATCTTATGGTTTGTAAATGACCTTATGTATGAACCTTTTGTATTGTCGTTGAGATTACTCTTGACTGGGCTTAAAAGTCTAGAAGTTGCGATAGAGTGTTAATGTGAATATAGAAGTGTGTTTAAAACTGATTTACAGGTGTTTTAATTGAGTTTTGAGATTTTCGAAATATAGTCAATGTGTTGTCCAAATGTTTTTAAAGATATTCAGTTAGCCTTGCATAGTCAGGTTAAGGGTACCGTGAGTATCCTTAGCCCAGGTAAGTGACGGTTGTCATGTGCCCGATGTGGATTCTAGGTCGTGACATAAAAAGAGGTAGAGAAAAAGGAGTTTCTGGTAGCCACTATTGTAACCCTAAAGTGAGAATACCAAGAGAGAGAAAGGAGAAGAAGGAAGAGGAAGAAAAGGAAAACATAGCTGACTTGACGTGCTTATCTAATCAAGAAGTTTTCTGACATCACTACCTTTCATTGTCTATTCCAAGTTTATTTCCTTTTCATTTCATTTTTATTGATGTATAGAATTGAGATGGATAGTATGATGATATGATTGGAATATTGATGATGTTCTAAACTCTCCTTCAGGATTTATTTTGATTTAATGATAATTTAGTTGATTGTGTTATTTAGATCAATGTCGTGATTTAATTACGTTTTTCCATAATTTGGTAATAAACTAGGAGGGTGAACTAAATGAAAATGATTAAATTGGATTAATGAGAGTTAGGTGATTTAATAGAAACCATAATAAATCATATTGGTAATTGTGCGGAGAGAGATCCCGTGTGATGCTCCAATAGTTTATTAGAGTGCTTCAAATCTAATTAGATTTTAGATAATTTTTAAATTGAGAGATTGCAATTTTCATAATATGATTAGGGTTTATAATTTAGGATTTAATGGTTATAACTCGAGAGAGAGAGAGTAATCAGCTTAGGACAGTCTAAAATAGACAACCCATTGACACATAATCGGCTAGGTTAGCATTAAGGATAAGTAAAATCCTCTTTCTCATAAATTGGTAAATTCCTTAGGTTGATTTCTATTGTGACTGCATTTTGCACAATTGTTAATTCTTTCGTGTTTAATTTCTGACTTAAGTGGTTGAATTCAATTCTTGTTATTACTTTCTGTTGCATTGTTAATTTGAATTTCATATATTGTTGGCCTTAGATTTAGGATTAGATTAGTTCCCTTCCTCATAGGATAGACACCTCTTATACTACAATCGTGACTTGTGCGCTTGCAGTATTTTAGGGCCTATAAATTTTAAAGCTCAAGCGACACAATCAAGTTTTTAGTGTCGTTGCCGGGGAGGGTGAAGATTAATTTAGTTCTCTTAGTCTAAGACATTTTTGTTAGTTTTAATTAGTTTTAAGTTTTTTTTCTGTTCTTCCTATTCTTTCCATATGTGTTCGTGCTCTTGCATTAACACAAGAGTTATAAGGAGTTCAAGTCGCATAGCTAAAGCTGTGGAGCTTAATATCACTCATCTAAAACATTCAATTACAAGAGCTCAGCGTGAAGAAGATGAAAGAAACCGCAAAACCAATAATGGTCGAGGAGTTTCAACAAGAATTGGATCAAGGAGTGAACCAAGGGCATTACCCAAGAACCCTTATGGACTTTATGAGACCGGGATTCAATGTTGTTAATCAAGGTGTAGCTAGGCCACCTGTGAAAGCAACTTCCTTTGAAATCAAACCAGCTCTCCTAAGCATGGCTCAACCAAATGTGCAATTTTATGGATTAACAAGTGAAGACCTGAATGCACATATTGTCAACTTCCTTAAAATCTATGATACCTTCTGTTATCATCAGATGTCAAAGGATGCTATCAAAATTAGACTCTTCCCTTTTACCTTAAGGGATAGAGCAAAAGTTTTAAACCATTCTCTCAACCCGAATAATGTTACCACTTGGGACCAATTAGTTTGTGCCTTCTTAGACAAGTATTTTCCCCTTACCAAGAATACGAAGATTATTAAAGAGATCACAAACTTTCAGCAAGGTGATGGAGAATCGATTTAAAAAGTGTGGGAGCGATACAAAGACTTGCAAAGAAAATGTCCATACCATAACCTACCTAAAGAATTTCTTTTACAAACATTCTATAATGGAGTAACCCCACATACGAGAGGCACAATTTTTAATATCCTGTTTTCCCATACCAAGGGTTCCCTAGACTATAGTATGTGAGAAATATCATTGAGAAAATAAGAAATGCATTACATTTAGATGCATATCACTAGCATAAGCATGCACACAGATGAATCTTAATTTTTGTACACATTACAAATACTGTATACACACTCAATTGACATATTTCGGGTATAAATGATTTTTTTAATGATCGTATTGTGAATTATAAATCATTATGTCATGAATTTTGATTTGGGGATTTATAATTATTAGTTCAGAATTTTTGGTAAAAATTTATAGGTATTTTTGGACTGGGAAAGATGTCAAGTGGCAACACAAATTGATTCATGCTAATAGAAATAAATGACTAATAGTAATAGAAATTATTGATAAGTGGCATTGGATTTATTTACAAGTTCCATAAAAAATTGGGTGACAATTAGCTTAGAGATTGGGAGACAAATGGATTAGAGATCAAGAGACACTAGCTAGCCTTAGAAAATATGTTATTAATTTGATTAGTGACACCTACCAAAAGACAGTGGCAATGAACGAGTGTTGAATGTTAATGAAGAAATTGGTATACTGATGTCTTGTTTTTGTGTTTATGATGAATAATAATCTATGAATTGTTATAGGGATAGTTGAGATGGATTGATTTAGTGAAAATGATATATCATGATGTGTATAAATTTTTATGAAAGAATGAGATAAAAATGCTCTATTTTGGGTATATGAAAACCATGTATTATAGGTTGTTATATAGATAAAATAAAGTGTGAGTTAAGGTATAGTAAAGGTGTAATTATGTTAAAGAAAAGACTAGTAAATTGTTCTTGAAATGAGAAGAAATAAGATGATAGTGAATGATAAAGAATGATGATGATATGTTCTATTTTTGTATAGTTGATGAACAATGATTTATGATTGGTTTCATGGATACTTATGAGTAAGAAATGAGGTGAGAATGATGAAGTTATGAAGTCTAAATGATGAATTATGGAAAAGATTTATTGATGTATTATGAAAGAGATAAAATCTGGAAAAGTTATGAACGCATATATGATAAGATTAAGTAAATGAAAATGAATCAATTAAGTAGAATTTGTTAGATTTAATGTAATCAATATGGTAATTAGATTAGCATGAAATGAAGTTGTATAAACGAACATGAATTCTGGAAAAAATTGGAGTGTTAATAATGTTATTTATGTTGTGAAATTCGTCGGGAAAAGAAGGAGAAAAGGCAAAGCACAATCATGGCATAGCCCCTACAATGGTGGCCTAGTAAATTAGGTTATGTCACGATCGTGGCAGATTCCCCACAATTATGACCTGATGCATAAGGTTCCATCACGATCATGGCAAGGTCCACCATGAATGTGGGCAGGTATAAAGAGAGAAATATTGTCTTTTAAGTGATGTTTGAAATAACAAATGGTAAGGAACTTTCCTATAATGCGTTTAGGCTTGAATGAAGCTTAAAATGAACTTAGTTTGATAATAGATTAAGTTATTAAATGTTGATATGTTTAGGGTGATAATCAAGGTTATAACCTAAGCATGGACGGTTGATATTAGTGAAACAAAATTTGGAAATTTAGAGATGATTATAAGAATGAAAGTGTCCATAGAAATGCAAATGTGATTCGAAGGAGATAAGCAATATGTATCAAGTAAGAATGAATGAGAGTTTGAATATTATATGATCATATAATGCTAGAATAACATTGGTGAATGATTGATTGATGATATTAAATAATCAACTATAATTGAGCTAAGAACCTAAGTGTAAGCTAGACATACACAAATGATGATGTTTAAATGATTAAGAGATGTGAATAAAGGAAACATACCTAGAATAATCAAATTGATCATGCATTATACATTACATATACATTTTTGTATGATTGAATGCTTACGTGATTGTGTAAATTAGTAATGTGTATATACATGTGTATTGCTTGAGCATAGATACACAAGATTGAACATCACCGTCTAGACGTTTCCAAATAATGAAAACAATGGCTAATCAGGAGCGTACTGTGAGTAACCAAGATATTTCACACTAGGAATGATTTGTATTTGCATTAGTTTCCATTACTGAACTGATAAAAATGTGAACTTGATGACTCCAGACATTGAGAGTTCAAGGAGTTTGACAATTGAGATTGTATTAGAAGTGCTTCATTAAATGTGAATGAGAAAGAAATAAGTGTTCTCAATGAAACGTTGAATATTGGATGTAGATTTGATGAAAATGTGAAAGTGACTATATATTTTGATTGAAAGTGATTGATTGCATATATGTGAATTCATGCATTTTATTACATGATATGCATAATCAGATAAAGGCAGTTGTAATCGGAGTTACTAGAGAAGAGTTTAAAGCTCATAAACATGTATAAGAGCCACAGGCTTACTCTATAAAATAAGCTCAGTATCCCCAACAAATACAGGACAATTATCAATAAGCCCGATATTTATAACAGATACGAGACAGTTAAAAAGTCACTTGGTCACAACAATTAACAATGAAAGTGGAGTCTCATGAGCAATTGCATATATAATTTGATATGTGTTATATGTTTGATTGAAATGAATTTTGTGGACTATCTTGAAATAGAAATGTGAAATAGTGTACAAAATGGTAGTTGATGAAATAGGATGAAATATAAAGTGATGAACAATATGTGATATGAGATATCTGTGAAATGAATGTAAATTGTGAATTGTTCTGTGTTTGATATAAGTGAGCACATCGAGGATGGTTCACTCACTAAGTTCGTACAACTCATCAAAATTGCAATGTTGTATTTCAAGTTCAGGGGATATCCAATTAGACTAATTGGAGTATAGCCACTGCAATCAGACAGAAGTTAGTGGTCGAGATCAATTTACATCTGCACTTGTCTTCAGTAATTTTTGTATCTAAATTATATTTGAAATAATTGTACAATGAATCTGTGAATCATGAAATGTAATGACATTAATGATTGAATATGTTTACAAATGAAATGAGCTAAAGTGAGCATTGGTTGAAATGAAAATGTATATATTGTATTAAAAAGTTGTAATGAATTTGAGTGACTATCTTAACATGCCATCTTGGTAGAATATGTTCTCAAATATTCGTCGAAACATTCATGTTTATGCTCTATGAGAGTGGTGCGTTACATAATTGATGTGACTTTAGGAGGATCACTTATGAGGAAGACGGTAGATGAAGCAGAAGAGTTGTTAGAAGAAATGGCGAGTAATAGTTGTTTTTAGATGAATGAACAGATTAGCTAACCTACAAATCTCTTTGAGAAAAAAGGAGTTATAATTTTCCATCAAATGATAGAAATGTAGGATAAATTTGATAATTTAACTCGACAGCTAAACAATATGAAGGCTTCATCCTTAAATACAATAAAAGTTGTTCAGCTAAAGTGTAAGCTCTATGGGCAGAAGGATCATGATACAGTAGATTGCTTCTTGATGAAGGATAATAGATCAGAGCAAGTAAACTATATAGGAACTCAATACGATCGAGGAGGGGGAAACAATCCCTACTCCAGCACATATAACCCTGGGTAGAAAAATCACCCAAACTTCTCTTGGTCAAACAAAGTTGGAGGATAGTTCAGGCCTCAAGGATCACCAAGTTTCTAATAAGAAAAATCGAGTTTGATGAAATCCAAAATGGACAAAATCTTAGACAAGCTTGGAATCCTAAACGATGCACAAAAGAGTCTAGAAGGCATATTTGAACAAGTAATAAAGAATCATACCTCTTCTATCCACAATCTAAAGGTCCAAGTAAACCAATTATCATACTACAAATGTGGGAATTCTTCCTAGAACTTTGGGAACGAAACCGAGGGAGCAAATAAAGGTTATTACACTTCGAAGTGAGAAGGAACTTGAACCATCCACAAAGACTATAAAAGAGCCTTTCGTCCTGTTAAGAAAAATCAAGAAAAGGATAAAGAAGTGAATATGATCGAATATTCTCCTTTTATTGTCCCTCTAACATATCAACCCAAGATTCCTTTTCCTCAATGATTACAAAAGAAGAAGCTGGATGTGCAATTTGCAAAATTTATTGAGAAATTAAAGATGCTACAGATAAATCTCTCATTTGTAGAGACTTTGTAACACATGCCTAAACATGCAAAATTTTTGAAGGACATATTATCAAAGAATTGTAATTGGGAAGATAACTAAATGGTAGCTCTAACAGGCATCTGCAATTCCATAGTCACTAGCCAAATGCCATCTAAATTGAAGGATCTAGGGAGTTTCACAATACCCTGTGTGGTTGGTGAATTTGAATTCACAAAATGCTTGTGTGACTCAAGAATAAGTATTACTCTTATGCCTTTATCGATATTCATGAAGTTGGGGCTGGGTAAGGTTAAGTCAACATCATGTTAATTCAACTAGCTGATTAATTTATTAAAAGACTGTTTAGAATAGTGGAAGAAGTCCTGATGCAAGTGGACAAGTTTATTATTCCTATAGATTTTGTGGTTCTTGATTTTGAAGAAGATAAAAACTGTACATTGATTTTCCGTCGACCATTTATGAATATAGGGAAAGCCATAATTGGCGTCCACGAAGGGAAACTAACACTTCGAATAAGCAAAGATCAGATAGAATTCAATATGAATAAGGCTTTAAAGAATCAAATAGCAGGCAGTGCGCACATGAAGGTTGAAATTATGAATCAAAATTTACAAGAACAAGTTGAGAGTTGCATGATAGAAGTACAGTCAGTAGAGATAGGTAATAGAAATTTGAGCACAAAGGAGATGATGAGATGGAAGGGTCTGATGTTCAAACACATTAAGATAAATTAGTCCAAACCGTAGCACCCATACTACCATCCACACAAAAGAACCACTCACATTAGAGCTTAAACCTTTACCTACACATCTTAGATATACCTTTCTAGGTGAAGGTCAAACTTTACTAATAATAATCTCTAATCAATTGAATAAGAAGCAAGAAAGTAAAGTGGTAGTAATTGTTAGGAAGTGAATGAAGGCCATTGGATGGCTGATTTTTGATATTCGAGGTATAAGCCCAAATGTTTGCATTCATTGAATAAACCTCAAGGAAGGTTGTAGAACGATGAGGGAGTGTCAACAAAGGTTGAACCCTAACATGAAGGAGGTGGTCAAGAAGGAAATAATCAAACTCTTAAATGCAGGGATAATTTATCCCTTCTCTGATAGTTAATGGGTCAGTCTAGTACAATGTGTACCTTAAAAGGAGGAAATGATGGTAATATAAAGTGAGAATGGAGAAGTAATTTCAACAAGAACGGTCACAAGAAGGAGAGTGTGCATAGATTATCGCAAACTCAACTCAGTGACTAAAAAAGATCATTTTCCTCTCCTATTCGTAGACTAGATGATAGAAAGGGTGACTGGTCATTCGTTCTACTACTTCTCAGATGGATATTCAGGATACAATTAGATCTTCACCTGCCTTTATGGTACCTTCGCGCACAGACGGATGCCTTTCGAGCTATGCAATGCCTAGGCTACATTTTAAAATTGTATAATGTCTATCTTCGCCGATATGATCAAAGATATAATGGAAGTGTTTATGGATGATTTTTTAGTTTTTTTAGACTATTTTGAAATATGTTTATCCAATTTACACAAAGTGCTTCAAAGATGTGAAGAGTCACATTTAATGCTGAATTAGGAGAAATGTCATTTTATGGTGCAAGAGGGGATAGTACTAAGGCATAAAATCTCACACCAAGGATTTGCAGTGGACAGAGTAAAAACAAAAGTTATAGAGAAACTCCCACCACTAAGCAATGTAACAAGTGTGCGAGGATTCTTATGTCATGCAGGATTTTACCGTTGATTTATCAAATACTTCTAGAAAATTGCAAGACCTTTGACAAATCTATTAGTTAAGGATGTGCCTTTTCTGTTTGATGACAAATGTATGTCTGCCTTTAATAAACTAAAGGAGGCACTAATGTCAGCACCAATTCTATCACCACTGGATTGGACACTTCCAGTTGAAGTTATGTGTGATGTAAGCCACTAAGCTATATGTTGTGTATTAGGCCAAAGGAAAGATAAAAGGTTACATGCGATCTACTATACCAACAAAACCCTTTCAGGACCTCAGCTTAATTACACCACCGCAAAGAAGGAATTACTCGCAGTAGTGTATGCATATAATAAATTTCGACCATACCTTTTGGGATCACGAGTAATTGTATTCATCGATCACACGACGTTAAAATATCTTTTTAAAAAAAAGGATACGAAAACAAGGCTCATTCGATGGATACTACTCTTACAGGAATTTGATGTAAAATTAAAGATAAAAAGGGAGCGAAAAATATGGTCGCAGACCACTTATTAAGATTGGAAAAAGGGGAATACAAGCTAAGAAAAGATATTAATGAGAATTTCCCTTATGAAACCCTTATGTTGCTTGGAAGTCTGGCTGCACCATAGTTTGTCAATATTGAAAATTACGTTGCTAGTGGTAAGCTTCCTTTTGATTTATCTTATCAACAAAGAAAGAGATTTTTACGTTAATGTAACCGATATCTATGGGATGAGCCAATTTGATATAGGAAATGTGTTGACAGTTTAATGCGACGATGTGTTTCAGAGGAAGAAATGTTAGATATCTTAAAATAATGTCATGAAGGTCAATATACTGGTCATTATGGAGTTAACAAAACGGTAACTCGGATACTCGAGAGTGGATTTTAATGGTCACAATTATTTAAGGATGCTCAAACTTTTGTGTCATAATGGGATCGATGTCAGAGAATAGGTAATATCTTTAAAAGAGATGAGATGCCTTTATCCAATATTTTAGAAGTGGAATTCTTCGATGTATGGGGCATCGACTTTATGTGTCTTTCCCCATCCTCAATGGGAAACATTGTAATATCCCACCTCCTAAAATTACTAAGAGATTAAACTGTTAGATTGAATCACATGAGTTATTTCATTTAAGAATTTACGAGGTGCATTACATTCATATGCATAATATTCATATACACATATGAATCATGAACTAGAAAACATTGCAAGATAGTATATGCACTCAATTGACATATTCCTAGGCATGGAAAAAATGAATGTGATATGAATGTGCATTCTAAATGTTTTGCATTTTGATTTACCGATAACATGAATTGATTGATTATAATTAGTGATTGAGAATTTATCGTTACAATTGAGTAATTGATAAAGTGATATGTGCATCTAGTCTAAGAAAGATGTTAAAGAGCAAGACAAATTGATAAATGAGAATTTAGGTTGATTAGGCCTATGAAATGGTGAAATGTGGCATTGGGAATAAGTGACAAATAGCTCAGTTAAATGGATGACAAGTGGCATGAGTATAATTGTGACAAGTGGCCCTTTAACATTGTGACAAATGACACCTTAGACTTGTGACATGTCGAGTAATAAAATGGTGACATGTGTAGCTTTACAAGTGATGACATATATAGCCTTATAATTAGTGACATGTGAAGCCTTACAATTGGTGAAATGTGTAGCCTTATAAGTAGTGACATATGGAGGCTTCAATGAGTTACATGTGGAGTCTAAAGTAAGTGACACATGGACCAATAAAATAGTAACATATAGATTAATAGAAGGAAAACATAAGTATCAATAGAACGGTGACACATGGACTAATGGACTGGTGACACATGGATTAGTTGACCTTGAATTTTCTAGAGAGAATAAATGAACATTCAATAGAAGTGAGAGTGAAGAGAAGGAGAAAAATGAAAATGAGAAGAGAAGGAGAGAAAAAGGGGAAAAGAAGAGGAGAAGGAAAGAAGTTACCAAGGTAAGTCAAAATTCTAGTTTCAATTTCATCTTTCTATTTTGATCTGTTTTTCATATCTTTAGAGCACGAATTTAAAGAAACCCAAAGAATGAAAGTTGTAGATATAGGTCTTAACTTAACCTGTGTGAAAATGTCTTTGGAAAATAGTGAATGAATCTTGAGTTTATATTCATTTTCCTAAGGCTGCCTGTGATAGACCCCCTATATAGGACCCCTGTATTAATTCCTGATTTTTGAGGACCTTAAAGTCCAAATTAGTGAAAGTATAAAACATGAAAATGATTATCAATGTCCTATAAATGCTTCTGTGAAATGTTTTGGTCAGAATATGTCTTGATAATGATTTATTGGAGATGAATTGTATGTAAGGTTGGTGATGAAGTCTGATGGAATCTATTGACTATAATGTTTTTACTGAACATGTATATGTATTTTGGACATACCTTGATCTGTGGATTTCCAAATCGAATGGATTTTGATTTAGAGTAAAATAGAAACATATGAATACACTTTTCATAAGGAGTCGAAATTGAATTATGTCCGTAAGAGTCTTGAAATTTGACTTGCAGTTGAGAATTGTGTTCTGTCAAGGTATGAGAATAGTCTGTAGTGTTTTGATTATAACTTGCACTATACTGAACCAAAATGCATTAATTTGATGTCATTAGAAACTTAATACATAGGGGAATATTTTATTAGAAGGTGTTGCCTAAAAACTGTTGGGAAACGGGGTCGATATCTGATCTCGATGGCAGTGGAATAATTAAGAAACTTTTATGCAATCTTTGATTTCCCTAAAACTAAGATCTTTTTAATTCTATAAAATGATTAATACAAATCATAATAAAGCATAAACTTAATTCGTACCTTATTCTGAATCTTGATCTTAATCTTGTCGTATCCCTCGAACCGTTCCCGAAACTGATCCGTCTCAACCACCGTAGTCACACAAGTGTTCGACCTCTAACAGTATCCACAAAACAGGTTGAGAGAACTTTGTAACTCTTACAGAGAGAGTTAAGCATGAAGTGCTAGCTCCATAGAGCTCAAGCCTATTTATAATAAGCTTTGGACATTTTATTAATTTAATTGAAATTAGAATTACAAATAATTCTAATTAAATACCAATTATGCCCATATGAGATTCAATATCTCATATTGATCTTTATTTATTAAACATCTCATATTTAATTATAAAGTTTATTAAACTTTACAATCAAGTCCAACTTGATTAAATTAACTTTGCTCTCTTCAACCCATTCTATATGTGAGACCCATTA
>JAOTAY010020523.1:0-12336 GCA_025629805.1 Erythroxylum baracoense
ATTAGTTTGTTAAATTCAGATTAGGTTTATCTTGTCTTAGAATCCTACATGTACTAGGATTGGTGTGATACATATCATATTAGGAAGTCAGAGACTCGGTCAAATCAGATTTGTTATGACCTTGTTTCTTAGAGTTCCATTAGAATTAGTATTTATAGGGTCTTGGACGTTCATTATGGGGGAAGAATTCAAATTATTCAATTGGAAAATTGAGAGAGTTTTCTGCATGAGTTCTTCAAAGAACAAACCCAAAACTTGTCAAAGAAATCCTTTCTTTGTGGCATTCATAGCACTTCCATTATAACCTTCATTCAAGTTTCTGTATTCCTTGGGTTTAGACTTTAATATAGTCTAACGTTCTATTTTCATTATTTCTTGGGTGTAGGTTTTTTATACCATGATTCTTGTCTTTTTAGACAAAGGGTCAAGGTCCATCAAAACCATATTTGTAATTAGGTTTCTTAGGATTATATAATCAGATTCTTGTGGGTTTTCTAGGGTTCATCTCTATTGTGTTCACATCAACTTTCCTTTTACAATCATTTCGGTCTTAATTTTAATTTCCTTATTCTTTCTTAAGCCTCCTTTCTTTCTTTTTTTTTAAGGGACATCTAATGTTATATAATTCGCTCAACTTTTCTTTCTATTTTCTATCTTACTTTTTTGGTAGACTTAAAATTTTAAGTTAATTAAGTTTGAATTGCTGTATATTTTCTTGCTGAAATCATTCATCATGTTTTTGAGTTAATGGCTTGTAAAAGAAAGTTGAATGATAAAAGGCAAGAGTAGAGAGTCTGATGGAGAATCATGGGCATGTAAAAGACAAGAAGAGAAGCATACATGGAGTGATGCACCTCAAGGAAGCCTAGGATATGACTTGCATGGACATGAGCTTGCAAAAGGAGACTTAGGAGCTAAAATTGGATCATATTTGAAGTCTAAATGTGCAAGGCTAGGGGCGGAACGAAATTCCCATATCAAAGGCCTAACATTCAAGGCTAATGTTCCTTAAGATCCATTACAAAATGTTGGAGGCCCAATGACAAGAGCTAGGGCCAAAGCAGTGAAGCAAGCATTGAATTATTTGATCCAAGACCTTCAAGAGATAAAACCCATGTTGTTGAGTCAGATTTCATCTCATAAAGGTCCAAGAGGCATTGTCTTACACATTGAATGACGGAGAACCTGGGCCAAGTGAAAGATTAGAAGAGAAGCATATATGGTGTGATCTGCCTCAAGGAAGCCTAGACTATGACATCATGGACATGAGCTTTCAAAAGGAGGCTTAGGAGCTCAAATTCAATCAGACTTGAAGTATGAATGTGGAAGGCAAGGGGCTGAACGAAATTCCCATATGAAAGGCCCAACATGCTAGTCTAATGCTCCTAAAGATCCATTACAATATGTTGGAGGCCCAATGACAAGAGCTGGGAACAATGTAATGAAGCAAGCATTTAGTTGTTTGATCCATGACCTTCAAGAGATAAAACCCATGTTGTTGAGTCGGATATCATCTCATAAAGGTCTAAGAGGCATTTTCTTACACATTGAATGACGGTGAACCAGGGGCGTGTGAAAGATAAGAAGAGAAGCATCTATGGTGTGATCCGCCTCAAGGAAGCCTAGAATATGACATGCATGGACATGAGCTTTCAAAAGGAGGCTTAGGAGCTGAAATTGGATCAGATTTGAAGTTTGAATGTGCAAGGCAAGGGGCTGAACGAAATTCCCATATCAAAGGCCGCACATTCAAGTCGAATGGTCCTAAAGATTCATTACAAAATGTTGGAGGCCCAAAGATAAGAGATAGGGCCAAAGCAATGAAGCAAGCATTGAATTGTTTGATCCAAGACCCTTAAGAGATAAAACCCATGTTGTTGAGTCAGATTTCAACTCGTAAAGGTCCAAGAAGCATTGTCTTACTCCTTGAATGATGGAGAACCATGGGCGTGTGAAAGACATGAAGAGAAGCATACATGGTGCGATTTGCCTTAAGGAAGCCTAGGATAAGACTTGCATGGACATTAGCTTTCAAAAGGAGGCTTAGGAGCTGAAATTGGATGAAATTTGAAGTCTGAATGTGCAAGGGAAGGGGCTGAACAAAATTTCCATATCAAAGGCCCAACATTCAAGTCTAATGCCCATAAAGATCCATTACAAGATGTTGGAGGCCCAATGATAAGAGCTAGGGCCAAAGCAATGAAGCAAGCATTGAAATGTTTGATCGAAAACCTTCAAGAGATAAAACCCATGTTGTTGAGTCAGAATTCATCTCATAAAGGTCCAAGGGGCATTGTCTTACCCCTTGAATGATGTAGAGCGACGGGCGTGTGAAAGACAAGCAAAGAAGCATTCATGGTGCGATCTACCTTAAGGAAGCCTAGGATATGACTTGCATCGACATGAGCTTTAAAAAGGAGACTTAGGATTTGAAATTGGATGAAATTTGAAGTCTGAATGTGCAAGGGAAGGGGCTGAATAAAATTCCCATATCAAAGGCCCAACATTCAAGTCCAATGCTCCTAAAGATCCATTACAAGATGTTGGAGGCCCAATGACAAGAGCTAGGGCCAAAGCAATGAAGGAAGCATTGAATTGTTTGATCCAAAACCTTCAAGAGGAAAAACCAATGTTGTTGAGTCAGATTTCATCTCATAAAGTTCCAAGGGGCATTGTCTTACTCCTTGAATGATGGAGAACCATGAGCATGTGAAAGACAAGAAGAGAAGCATATATGGTGTGATCCGCCTCAAGGAAGCCTAGAATATGACATGCATGGACATGATTTGAAGTCTGAATGTGGAAGGCAAGGGGCTGAACAAAATTCCCATATCAAAAGCCTACCATTTAAGTGTAACGCCCCTAAAGATCCATTACAAGATGTTGGAGTTCCAATGACAAGAGCTAGGGGTAAAGCAATGACGCAAGCTATGAATTGTTTGATCCAAGACCTTCAGGAGACAAAACCCATGTTGTTGAGTCAGATTTCATTTGATAAAGGTCCAAAAAGTGTTGCCTCACTCCTTCAATGATGGAGAATCACGGACATGTGAAAGACAGCAAGAGAAGCATATACGGTGTGATGAAATTTGACTTGCTTGGACATGAGCTTTCTAAAGGAGGCTTAGGAGCTAAAAATGGATCAGATTTGAAGTCTGAATGTGGAAGGCAAGGGGCTGAACAAAATTCCCATATCAAAGGCCTACCATTTAAGTGTAACGCCCCTAAAGATCCATTACAAGATGTTGGAGTCCCAATGACAAGAGCTAGGGCTAAAGCAATGAGGCAAGCTATGAATTGTTTGATCCAAGACCTTCAGGAGACAAAATCCATGTTGTTGAGTTAGATTTCATCTCATAAAGGTCCAAAAGGCGTTGCCTCTCTCCTTCAATGATGGAGAATCACGGACATGTGAAAGACAGTAAGAGAAGCATATACGGTGTGATCAGATTTGACTTGCTTGGACATGAGCTTTCAAAAGGAGGCTTAGGAGCTAAAAATGGATCAGATTTGAAGTCTGAATGTGCAAGGCAAAGAGCTGAATGAAATTCGCATATGAAAGGCCCAACATTCAAGTCTAATGCTCCTAAAGATCCATTAGAAGATGTTGGAGGCCCAATGATAAGAGCTAGGGCCAAAGCAATGAAGCAAGCATTGAATTGTTTGATCCAAAACCTTTAAGAGATAAAACTCATGTTATTGAGTCAGATTTCATCTCCTAAAGGTCCAAGGGGCATTGTCTTACTCCTTGAATGATGGAGAACCATGGGAATGTGAAAGGCAAGAAGAGAAGAATACATGGTGCGATCTGCCTCAAGGAAGCCTAGGATATGACTTGCATGGACATGAGCTTTCAAAAGCAGGCTTAGGAGCTAAAATTGGATCAGATTTGAAGTCTGAATGTGCCAGGCAAGGGGCTAAACAAAATTCCCATATCAAAGGCCCAACATTCAAGTCTAATGCCCAAAAGATCCATTAGAAGATGTTGAAGGCCCAATGACAAAAGCTAGGGCCAAAGCAATGAAGCAAGCATTGAATTGTTTGATCCAAGACCTTCAAGAGGAAAAACCCATGTTGTTGAGTCAGATTTCATCTCATAAAGGACCAAGAGGCATTGTCTTACACCTTGAATGATGGAGAACCATGAGCATGTGAAAGATAAGAAGAGAAGCATATATGGTGTGATATGCCTCAAGGAAGCCTAGAATATGACACATATGGACGTGAGCTTTTAAAAGGAGGCTTAGGAGTTGAAATTGGATCAGATTTGAAGTCTGAATGTGCAAGGCAAGGGGCTGAACGAAATTCCCATATCAAGGGTCCAACATTCAAGTCGAATGCTCCTAAAGATCCATTACACGATGTTGGAGGCCCAATGACAAGAGCTAGGGCCAAAGCAATGAAGCAAACATTGAATTGTTTGATCCAAAACCTTCAAGAGATAAAACCCATGTTAATGAGTCAGATTTCATCTCATAAAGTTCCAAGAGGCATTGTCTTACTCCTTGAATGATGGAGAACCATGGGCGTGTGAAAGACAAGAAGAGAAGCATACAGGGTGCGATCTGCCTTATGGAAGCCTAGGATATGACTTGCATGGACATGAGCTTTGAAAAGGAGGCTTAGGAGCTGAAATTGGATCAGATTTGAAGTCCAAATATGCATGGCAAAGGGCTGAACGAAATTCTCATATCAAAAGCCCAACATTCAAGTTTAATGTTCCTAAAGATCCATTACAAGATGTTGGAGGCCCAATGACAAGAGCTAAGGCCAAACTAATGAAGCAAGCATTGAATTGTTTGATACATGACCAATAAAACAGATGTTGTTGAGTCAGATTTCAACTTATAAAGGTCGAAGAGGCATTGTCTTACTCCTTAAATGATGCAGAACCATGGGCGTGTGAAAGACAAGAAGAGAAGCATACATGTTGCGATCTGCCTCAAGGAACCCTAGGATATGACTTGCATGGACATTAGCTTTCGAAAGGAGGCTTAGGAGCTAAAATTGGATCAGATTTGAAGTCCAAATGTCCAAGGCAAAGGGCTGAACGAAATTCTCAGATCAAAGGCCCAACATTTAAGTGTAACGCTCCTAAAGATCCATTACAAGATGTTGGAGGCACAATGACAACAGCTAGGGCCAAAGCAACGAAGCAAGCATTGAATTGTTTGATCCAAGACCTTCAAGAGGAAAAACCCATAATGTTGAATCAGATTTCATCTCATAAAGGACCAAGAGGCATTGTCTTACTCCTTGAATGATGGAGAACCATGAGCATGTGAAAGACAAGAAGAGAAGCATATATGGTGTGATATGCCTCAAAGAAGCCTAGAATATGACATGCATGGACATGATCTTTTAAAAGGAGGCTTAGGGGCTAAAATTGGATCAGATTTGAAGTCTGAATGTGCAAGGTAAGGGCTGAACAAAATTCCCATATCAAAAGCCCAACATTTAAGTGTAACGCTCTTAAAGATCCATTACAAGATGTTGGAAGCCCAATGACAAGAGCTAGGGCTAAAGCAATGAAGCAAGCTTTGAATTGTTTGATCCAAGACCTTCCGGAGACAAAATCCATGTTGTTGAGTCAGATTTCATGTCATAAAGGTCCAAAAGGCGTTGTCTCACTCCTTCAATGATGGAGAACCACGGGCATGTGAAAGACAACAAGAGAAGCATATATGGTGTGATCAGATTTGACTTGCTTGGGTCAGATTTGAAGTCTGAATGTGCAAGGCAAGGAGATGAACAAAATTCCCTTATGAAAGGCCCAACATTCAAGTCCATTGCTCCTAAAGATCCATTACAAGATGTTGGAGGCCCAATGACAAGAGCTAGGGCCAAAGCAATGAAGCAAGCGTTGAATTGTTTGATCCAAAACCTTCAAGAGATAAAACTCATGTTGTTGAGTCAGATTTCATCTCATAAAGGTCCAGGGGGCATTGTCTTACCCCTTGAATGATGGAGAGAGACGGGCGTGTGAAAGACAAGCAAAGAAGCATACATGGTGCGATCTACCTTAAGGAAGCCTAGGATATGACTTGCATGGACATGAGCTTTAAAAAGGAGACTTAGGCTTTGAAATTGGATGAAATTTGAAGTCTGAATGTGCAAGGGAAGGGGCTGAACAAAATTCCCATATCAAAGGCCCAACATTTAAGTCCAATGCTCCTAAAGATCCATTACAAGATGTTGGAGGCCCAATGACAAGAGCTAGGACCAAAGTAATGAAGCAAGCATTGAATTGTTTGATCCAAGACCTTTAAGAGATAAAACCCATATTGTTGAGTCAGATTGCAACTCGTAAAGGTCCAAGAGGCATTGTCTTACTCCTTGAATGATGGAGAACCATGGGCATGTGAAAGACAAGAAGAGAAGCATACATGGTGCGATCTGCCTCAAGGAAGCCTAGGATATGACTTGCATGGACACGAGCTTTCAAAAGGAGACCTAGGAGTTGAAATTGGATCAAATTTTAAGTCCGAATGTGCAAGGCAAAGGGCTGAACGAAATTCTCATATCAAAGGCCCAACATTCAAGTTTAATGTTCCTGAACATTAATTACAAGATGTTGGAGGCCCAATGATAAGAGCTAGGGCCAAAGAAATGAAGCAAGCATTGAATTGTTTGATCCAAGACCTTCCAGAGATAAAACCCATGTTGTTGATTCAGATTTCAACTAGTAAAGGTCCAAGAGGCATTGTCTTGCTCCATCAATGGTGGAGAACCATAGGCATGTGAAAGGCAACAAGAGAAGCATATATGGTGTGATCCGCCTCAAGGAAGCCTAGAATATGACATGCATGGACATGACCTTCCAAAAGGAGGCTTAGGAGCTGAAGTTGGATCAGATTTGAAGTCCAAATGTGGAAGGCAAGTAGGTAAACAAAATTCCCATATCAAAGGCCCAACATTGAAGTCTAATGCTCCTAAAGATCCATTACAAGATGTTGGAGGCCCAGTGACAAGAGCTAGGGCCAAAGTAATGAAGAAAGCATTAAATTGTTTGATACAAGACCTTCAAGTGATAAAACAGATGTTATTGGGTCAGATTTCATCTCATAAAGTTCCAAGAGGCATTGTCTTATTCTTTCAATGATGTAGAAACGTGAGCATGTGAGAGACAAGAAGAGAGCATACATAGTGTGATACTCCTCAAGGAAGCCTAGAATATGACATGCACGGACATGAGCTTTCAAAAGGAGGCTTAGGAGTCGAAATTGGATAAGATTTGAAGTCTGAATGTGCAAGGCAAGGGGCTGAACAAAATTCCCATATCAAAGGCCCAACAATCAGGTCCAATGCTCCTAAAGATCCATTACAAGATGTTGGAGGCCAAATGCAAGAGCTATGGCCAAAGCAATGAAGCAAACATTTAATTGTTTGATACAAGACCTTCAAGAGATAAAACAGATGTTATTGAGTCAGATTTCATCTCATAAAGGTCCAAGAGGCATTGTCTTACTCTTTCAACGATGGAGAAATATGAGCATGTGAAAGATAAGAAGAGAAGCATATATGGTATGATTCGCCTCAAGGAAGCCTAGGATATGACTTGCATGGACATGAGCTCTCAAAAGGAGACTTTAGAGTTGAAACTCGATCAGATTTGAAGTCCGAATGTGCAACGCAAGAGGCTGAACCAAATTCCCATATCAAAGGCCCAACATTTTAGTATAATGCTTCTAAAGATCCATTACAAGATGCTAGAGCCCAATGACAAGAGCTAGGGCCAAAGCAATGATGCAAGTATCGAATTGTTTGATCCAAGACCTTTAAGAGATAAAACCCATGTTGTTGTTTTAGATTTCATCGCATAAAGGACCAAGACACATTGTCTTACTCCTTGAATGATGTAGAATCATGGGCATGTGAAAGACAAGAAGAGAAGCATACATGGTGTGATCTGCCTCAACGAAGCCTAGGATATGACTTGAATGGACATAAGCTTTCAAAAGGAGTCTTAGGAGCTAAATTGCATCAGATTTGAAGTCTGAATGTGCAAGGCAAGGGGCTGACCGAAATTCCAATATCAAAGGCCCAACATTCAAGTCTAATGCTCTTAAAGATCCATTACAAGATGTTGGAGGCCCAATGACAAGAGCTAGGGCCAAAGTAATGAAGAAAGCATTAAATTGTTTGATCCAAGACCTTCAAGAGATAAAGGCCATGTTTTTGAGTCAGATTTCATCCCATAAAGGTTCAAGAGATATTGTCTTACTCCTTGAATGATGGAGAACCATGGGCATGTGAAAGACAAGAAGAGAAGCGTATATCATGCGATCCGCCTCAAGGAAGCCTAGAAATGACTTGCATGGACATGAGCTTTGAAAAGGAGGCTTAGGAGCTTAAATTCAATCAGATTTGAAGTGTGAATGTGCAAGGCAAGTGGCTAAATGAAATTCCCATATCAAAGGCCCAACATTCAAGTCTAACGCTCTTAAAGATCCATTACAAGATGTTGGAGGACCAATGACAAGAGCTAGGGCCAAAGCATTGAAGCAAGCATTGAATTGTTTGATCCAAGACCTTCAAGAACTAAAACCCATGTTGTTGAGTCAGATTTCATCTCATAAAGGTCCAAGAGGCATTGTTTTACTCATTGAATGATGGAGAACCATGGCCATGTGAAAGACCAGAAGAGAAGCATACATGTTGTGATCCACCTCAAGGAAGCCTAGGATTTGACTTGCATGGACATGAGCTTTCAAAAGGTGGCTTAGGAGCTAAAATTCAATCAGATTTCAAGTCTGAATGTGCAAGGCAAGGGGCTGAACGAAATTCCCATCTCAGAGGCCCAACATTCAAGTCCAATGCTCCTAAAGATCCATTGCAAGATGTTGGAGGCCCAATGAGAAGAGCTAGGACCAAAGCAATGAAGCAAGCATTGAATTGTTTGATCCAAGACCTTCAAGAGGTAAAACCCATGTTGTTGAATCAGATTTCATCTCATAAAGGTCCAATAGGCGTTGTCTTACTCCTTTAGTGATGGAGAACCATGGGCATGTGAAAGAGAAGAAGAGAAGCATATATGGTGTTATCCGCCTCAAGGAAGCCTAGAATATGACATGCATGGACTTGATCTTTCAAAAGGAGGCTTAGGGGCTGAAATTCAATCAAATTTGAAGTCTGAATGTGCAAGGTAAGGGGCTGAACGAAATTCCCATCTCAAAGGCCCTACATTCAAGTCTAACGCCCTTAAAGATCCATTACAAGATGTTAGAGGCTCAATGACAAGAGCTAGGGCCGAAGCAATGAAGCAAGCTTTGAATAGTTTGATCCAAGACCTTCAAGAGATAAAACCCATGTTGTTGAGTCAGATTTCATCTCATAAAGGAAGCCTAGAATATGACTTGCATGAACATGAGATTTGAAAAGGAGGCTTCGGAGCTGAAATTCGATTAGTTTTGAAGTCTAAATGTACAAGGCAAGGGTCTGAACGAAATTCCCATATGAAAGGCCCAACATTCTAGTCTAAAGTTTCTAAAGATCCATTACAAGATGTTGGAGGCCTAATGACAAGAGCTAGAGCCAAAGTAGTGAAGCAAGCATTTAATTGTTTGATCTAAGACCTTCAAGAGACAAAACCCATATTGTTGAGTCAGATTTCATCTCATAAAGGTCCAAGAGGCATTGTCTTACACCTTGAATGATGGAGAACCATGGGCATGTGAAAGACAAGAAGAGAAGCATACATTGTGTGATCCGCCTCAAGGAAGCCTAGGATATGACTTGCATGGACATGAGCTTGAAAAAGGAGGCTTAGGAGTTTAAATTGATCAGATTTGAAGTCTGAATGTGCAAGGCAAGGGGCTGAACGAAATTCCCATGTCAAAGGCCCAACATTCAAGTCCAATGCTCCTAAAGATTCATTACAAGATGTTGGAGGCCCAATGACAATAGCTAGGGCCAAAGCAATAAAGCAAGCATTAAATTGTTTGATCCAAGACCTTCGAGAGATAAAACCCATGTTGTTGATTCAGATTTCATCTCATAAAGGTCCACGAGGCATTATCTTACACCTTGAATGATGGAGAACCATGGGCATGTGAAAGACAAGAAGAGAAGCACATATGGTGTGATCCGCCTCAAGGAAGCCTAGAATATGACTTGCATGGACATGAGCTTTCAAAAGGAGGCTTAGGGGCTGAAATTGAATCAGATTTGAAGTCTGAAAGTGCAAGGAGAGGGCTGAACGAAATTCCCATATCAAAGGCCCGACATTCTAGTCTAATGCTTCTAAAAATCCATTACAAGATGTTGGAGGCCCAATGACAAGAGCTAGGGCCAAAGTAATGAAGCAACCATTGAATTGTTTGATCCAAGACCTTCAAGAGATAAAAACCATGTTGTTGTGTCAAATTTCATCTCATAAAGGTCCAAGAGAACTGTTGGCCCCCAGATTTTTTTTAGTTAAGCATGATTTGAAAGAATTATGAGTTTTGATGAATTTAATTTTTGGAGTTATTAAAGGGCATTTTTGGAAGATCACTTTAGGTTAAAAGAACCTAAGCTTATAAGGAAGGGTAAAATGGACTTTTTGGGCTCATTAAGGGTAAAATGGGAACAGAAAGGTGTTGTTTTCTGCTTAAGAAGAAGAAAAAACGTGAAATAGGTGAAGTAGTGAAATAGGAAAATCAAAGTAAGAAAGAGAGGTTTCGGTGAAGTTGAGAAAAGAATAGAGTTTTGGGCTAGGTTGCATCTTTTCTGAGTCTTAAAGAGAGAGTTTGAGGTTGCTCAAGAAGGGAAAAAGAAAGAGGAAGGGAAGAACTTTCTTTAGAGCCAATAATCTCATAAATTGGTGAAGATTCAAGGTAAGTTGATGTTTAATCTTTTGGATTTTTAGAAGAGTTTTAGTTCAAAGAGCTTAGGAAATGCATGAGTATAAGTATTCTAGGATCAATTTCATGTATAAGTTTCTTTGAGTTTTCCAATTGGAATGCATTTTGAATGGAATTTTGTCAATATTGAAAGGAGGTAAGAGAGGCAAGAGGAGCTAGAGGAGGGACATCCTTGACCAAGTTTTCAAGCAAGGAAATTAAAGTGGGTGACATTTTTATAGTTGAGTTAATAAGCTATTAAAGTTTCTTTCAAATAAATGGAATTAAATGATTTCCAACTACCTTGAAAATGTGCATTTATTGTTCTTTAAAATGGTTTGAGAATTTGCCATATGTTTTTGTATATGAATTTTGTGAATAAATTTTGAGTGATATGGGAATGATTTCAAATTGCTCCATAATTGTTGTAATTGTGGCTTTTGGATGATTTGAGAAATGGTTATATGGTTGGTATGAGATTTTGGTTGATAAAGTGTGAAATAATGTTGGAATTGCATATGAAATAGTTCACGCTCATGAAAAACAAGTTTTTCCGAAATGTGCCTTTTAGGCAATATGTTACAAGATATGAAATTCATGTTTGTGTGGGTTTGTGGTGTCTATTTTGTTGTCACGTGCATGTTGACTCTATTAAAGGCTTCTCCCACCTGCCCGCTAGTGGCATGGAACTCCTTCAAGGAGTCCCTCATGTTTACGACTACACAAAAACCACTATGTGGGATTGTGTTAGTTCGTTCTGTTCACGACTACATAGGACTATTTCAAGGGAATGTGTTAGCTCGTTCTGTTTATGGACCACCCAAACTATGATGATGTGATTATGTGTTCACATGTGTTGACAAGTTTGATGGATGCTTGACTTACATGAATTGTGAATTGGTATGACAAGTTGAGAATTTGAGAAATATACGTTTTATAGATTGTCATGAGAAATTGCTATGATTATGAGAGTTTTCAATAGTTTTTGCTTGTTACCGATTATAAGACTGTTACCCATGAGCTTTAAGCTCACCCCTTTCTTCCCATCTTCAGGCAATGATTAAGATATCGAGTGATCGAATCAAGAGGCAAGGCATCACTCCAGTTTGCATGTTTTGTTTCTGAAGTTAGATTATGTAAAACAATGCTTTAGTCGCATTTTGAGCGATTCTAGTTTTTGTAAACTTTGAATTTTGGATTATGATGGAAGGGGGGAGGGGAAGCTCGAAATGCCCACTAAAGTGTTGTAAAACTCTTATTTGTTTTGATGTTAATGAAATATATATATTATGTTTTGTTCATGATTTCTAAAGTCATTATATTGCATTTTCAAGCTTTCTTAGGGGTAGAAATTGTGTACAGGATTTAGGGAGAAAACTTTACTAATCTAGATAGAACTAGACAAATTCGTCTTCTGAAAGTGGTAGCTTATCCTTTTAGCTTTCCAACGCTATAAAGTATGTAAATTTTGGGTATCGGAGTTGAGAGATATGAGCATTTTAAGTGGTGATGT